>CM044558.2:8299319-8399761 GCA_024416835.2 Perccottus glenii
GACCAGAGTGAGTTTTTCACGTGGCACACACAAAGCCTGGCGTCACAAAAACGTAGTCTGTTAAAGCACTGACTTGGTAGACCAAGCCCTTTTGTTAAGTTTCAATAATATAGATTAACATATCAAAACATTCCTGGTTTCACGATACCTTCTGAAAGCAAATGTTTATCCCTGTATTTATCCCTTGTTGTGTAAATCCTTTCAATGTTCACATCATTTTATTCACCATTGTTTATCTGTGTAATTTTTAATAAAATCCCATAAAAGACATTAATGTTTCTCGAGAAGAATTCTCGTCCTTCAGATTAATAAGACTTGACAGTTTCTTTGGACCTGTCAAAACCAGAGTGGTGCCCCTTTTTAAATTAGAAATTAATTTAAATAAATTAATATTAATATCAAAGTTAATTATTACAATTATTAAAATTAATCTGATATATATTTATGCAACAAGTTCGCTACATCCATTATTTCCTATCCTTTGACCAAGATATTTACTATGCCTCCTCTGAATATGTCCAAACCATCTCAGTCTGGCCTCTCAAACCTTCTCTCCAAAACATCTCATCATCTCTCAGCTCTATTAGTGATGATTAGTGAATAAAAACTGAAAAATTGGGCGTGCAAAATTATTTGGCCCCTTTACTTTCAGTGCAGCAAACTCTCTCCAGAAGTTCAGTAAGGATCTCTGAATGATCCAATGTTGACCTAAATGACTAATGATGACAAATGGAATCCACCTGTGTGTAATCAAGTCTCCGTACAAATGCACCTGCACTGTGATAGTCTCAGAGGTCCGTTTAAAGCGCAGAGAGCATCATGAAGAACAAGGAACACACCAGGCAGGTCCGAGATACTGTTGTGGAGAAGTTTAAAGCCGGATTTGGATAAAAAAGATTTCCCAAGCTTTAAACATCCCAAGGAGCACTGTGCAAGCGATAATATTGAAATGGAAGGAGTATCAGACCACTGCAAATCTACCAAGACCTGGCTGTCCCTCTAAACTTTCAGCTCATACAAGGAGAAGACTGATCAGAGATGCAGCCAAGAGGCCCATGATCACTCTGGATGAACTGCAGAGATCTACAGCTGAGGTGGGAGACTCTGTCCATAGGACAACAATCAGTCGTATACTGCACAAATCTGGCCTTTATGGAAGAGTGGCAAGAAGAAAGCCATTTCTTAAAGATATCCATAAAAAGTGTCTAAAGTTTGCCACAAGCCTCCTGGGAGACACACCAAACATGTGGAAGAAGGTGCTCTGGTCAGATGAAACCAAAATCGAACTTTTTGGCAACAATGCAAAACGTTATGTTTGGCTTAAAATTAACAGCTCATCACCCTGAACACACCATCCCCACTGTCAAACATGGTGGTGGGAGCATAATGGTTTGGGCCTGCTTTTCTTCAGCAGGGACAGGGAAGATGGTTAAAATTGATGGGAAGATGGATGGAGCCAAATACAGGACCATTCTGGAAGAAAACCTGATGGAGCCTGAAAAAGACCTGAGACTGGGACGGAGATTTGTCTTCCAACAAGACGATGATCCAAAACATAAAGCAAAATCTACAATGAATGGTTGACAGATAAACATATCCAGGTGTTAGAATGGCCAAGTCAAAGTCCAGGCCTGAATCCAATCGAGAATCTGTGTAAAGAACTGAAAACTGCTGTTCACAAAGGCTCTCCATCCAACCTCACTGAGCTCGAGCTGTTTTGCAACGAAAAAAGGCCAAAAATGTCAGTCTCTCGATGTGCAAAACTGATAGAGACATACCCCAAGCGAATAATTTTGCACGCCCAATTTTTCAGTTTTTTTAAACTAACTATTTTTGTTAAAATAGTTTGAAATATCCAATAAATTTCGTTCCACTTCATAATTGTGTCCCACTTGTTGATTCTTCACAAAAAATTACAGTTTTATATCTTTATGTTTGAAGCCTGAAATGTGGCAAACGGTTGCAAAGTTCAAGGGGGCCGAATACTGTGGCAAGGCACTGTAATTCTGGACTAACTAAGGTGTTGGTGGTGCCATTGAACAAAACGTTTCTGGTGGACAAACTAAAGATCTATTATGCGCTGTAAATATGTGGAAACATATTACTAGGCCTGGGCGAAAAATCGATTGAATGAATTAATTCGATTTTTTTGTGGCGGGCGATTTAAAAAATAAGTAAATTGAGTTTTTGTGTAACGGCACATTTTTGGGGTGCACGTGGCAGAGTGGTTAGCACTCCTGCCTCACAACAAGAAGGTCGTGAGTTCAAAACCCGGCTGACCCAAACATTCTCAGCCGACTCTGGTCTTCCTGTGAGGAGTCTGCATGTCCTCCACGTGTTACCGTGGGTTCTCTCCGGGTACTCCGGCTTCCTCCCACCGTCCAAAGACATGCATGTATAGGTTAATTGGCAACTCTAAAGTGTCCCTAGTGAATGAATGTGAGAGTGAATGGTTGTCTGTCATTGTCTGTCTAAATGTCAGCCCTGCGACTAACTGGCCACTGTCCAGGGTGTACCCCGCCTCAGGCCCAAAGCTGCTGGGATAGGCTCCAGTCACCCGCGACCCCTAACGGGACTAAGCGGTAGAAAATGAATGAAAAAAAAAAAAGGCACATTTTTGGCTTCTCAGAGCTTCTGTAGCGTTAGTTTCACATAGAAGAGCAGTACGGCAAGCAACAGCAACAACATCATAGCACGCACAAAACAGCAACAGAAAGAGACAACATGGCTACCGGTGAAAGTGGGAATTTTGTTCCCAAGAAAGGAATAAAATCTGTTGTTTGGAACTGGTATGGGTTTGCTGCGACAGACGTGGATCAAGAGACCCCACGCTGCAACATTTACCTAAAGCCCATCGCAGTCAAAGGCAGCAGCACCACAAATCTATTCCAACACATGAAACAGAGACATCCAGCCGAATATGAAAAATGCCAGTCTGTCCGAGACGAACAAACCCGCAGTGACCAACAAACCTTAGCTAAAAAACAGCTAACTGTAGCCGAATCCTTTTCACACGGCATCGCATATGACAGGAAAGGGGCACGGTGGAGAACAATCACTAAACTAAAGCGGTCACTTTGCACATAGCCAAAGACATGGTACTAGGGATGCACCGAAATGAAATTCTTGGCCGAAGCCGAAGCCGAATAATAATGAAATGCTTGGCCGAAGGCCGAATACCGAATGCGGTGTTTCACATTTTTCCATTTATTTGACAATTTTTTCAACATTACAATAATTAAATAGTAAAAATTTGCTTTTTACTATTTTGTGTTGCTTTTCAGATAAAAAAAATCAAATAACAAAAATACAATTTCAAAATATTTAACTAACAATGAGCAATACATTTGTCATGGTATTTATTAATCTTCCTTAATTTAAGATAATAAAAAAATATTTAGTTCATGTTAGTATGAGTGCATTCACAATTTTAACAAATAGGCCTACCACTTTTGATACTTTTTTAATTCAAAAATTACAAATGTGATACTTAATTTTAATACTGTATTAGTAAATGTTAACATTAAGATTAATAAATGCTGTTAATAAGGGGTTTTCATTGTTAGTTAATGTTAAAAATAGAAACTACTTATAAAGTGTTACCATAATCCAAAATATAAATAAAATCTTACCAGTCAGACAGCGAGACTGTGCGCGGATAATCTGTAGTACGAGCCCGTTTACTCTCTGCGCTGTTTTCATCTCCTGGCTGTGCACCTGACCGTCTCCATTACCCAGCGGCTTTCCCAAATCCAACTCGGCCTGGATTATTTCTCGTGTGCGCATCTTTCTCCCCAAATCCAAGTAGATCAAGCACAGTAGCGATGCTGTACAGGGGTTCTGAGTCCGCCTGTCTAAATCATGTGCTGACAGCTTCTAAGAGCGCACGTTCAGTTGTTTTAACTCCGTGGTCTGTTTCACTTTCGTTTTTGCAGATGTCTGGACAATTCAGCAGAACAATGTCTGCAAACGGCCGTTTTTGCCTCTTTCTCCGACACCTTAAAGTGCTTCCACACGGCTGACATGTTTGCTGCATAAAGCGGCGCCTCTCACTCAGCGGGTAATTTGATTGCGTCATTAAAAAGCGTCATTATTCTGCAAAATTTATTCGCCTTTTTACTTATTCGCCGAACGAAAAGTGCTTTTTTGGCTATTTTCGCCGAATAATTTCGTGGCGTGCATCCTACATGGTACCCATATATACAGTGGAGAAGACTGGGTTTATTAATTTGATTAAAACCTTAGACCCCAGATATGAGCTACCCAGCTGCAAGTACTTCAGTGAGGGGGTTACATTTGTCTTGCTTTTAAATAAAAGCAAAATTTGCTTTAAGTTGTCTGCCATTTGTACTTATTCCTTTTCTTAAGTAGGGGGGGAATCGGAAAAAAAATCGTAAATCGAATTTAAAAAAATTCAATCGGAGATTTTATTTTTAGGTCATATCGCCCAGCCCTACATATTAAGTTAGGCCAGTCTAAACAAATTACCTGACTTCAGCTGAGTCAGGTTCAGGAGAAAACAGCACAAGAGACATCACTGTGGACATTAATGAGAAGGCCACACGTGCATTATTATTACTAATAAAACATGTTATTTCTTCATTAGTTAATGATGACCAATAAAGAAAACAGGAAAAGAGAAAAGTCACCTTATTTGCTGCACAATAAACTCTAGTGAACTTTCATGAAGTCTGTAACCAGCTCACCGTCACCACTGACAGCATGTCTTCATACTGCAGTAGTCATATCCCATTTCTTTGTTCCACAGTTTGTTTAAATCCAGTCAGTCTGAACCAAAAAAACTAAGGATTTTCTGTAAGGAATGTTTAAGAAAAGGTTTAAACAAAGATACCTGGACAGATTTGAAGGTGAAAAAGTCTTGTCCCTCATCCAAGGAACTTTGTCAATTCTAAGTTTAACTAATAAGAGCTGACTTTATATTCCTTAGAGGGAGGGGTTTAACCTGGAACTGCTGCAATTGGACAAGGTTGATGAAAGTCTGGAAACCCTGTTTTTATTGTCGTTGAGAGCTGAAGGGACAGTGAGTGCTGGTGGGGGAGTGGTTATACTCCTGTGAACCATTAGCAGAACTGCTCCCTTCAGGTGGTAATGTCCTGTTTTGATATATATATATATTTTTTTAGCTTTTTATTGACAGGTTTTTTGACAGTAGGCAGGAAACAGGGAGAGAGAGAGTGGGATAACACTGGGCAAACCAACCTGTCCAAGATTTGAACCAGGTCTCCCATGTTTTTGCGTAGATGAGTATTTGCATGTGCTCTACCAATGAGCAAGAGGCACCCACCTAGAAAGTGTTTAGATTTCAATACACTGTTGTAAATGGAAGATTGAGTGTGTCTCAGACCAGCTCCACACAAATGAGTGTCCCAGGATAAAATGCAGTGATTTGTACGTCTGGTCCTTTAGCAATCTTCTCACTGGGAATATACCCTTCCGGGTCTAGCCCAACTTCCAAACGGTTTTCATGTTTGGAGGATGTCAGAAAAGAATAATGTTATAATTTGTATGCCATGGGACTGGTACTTCAAGCAGAGTGTACGAAACAGGGAAGCCTCATACTCGTACTTCCTGCACACTTCCTGCTCTCTGACAAGGCGGACGTTTCCTACTGCTCCTCCTGTTATCTGCTTAAGTGTGCTTCTGTACAGTCTTGTCTTGTCATAAAAAAACTCTTTCCTTTGACTCTACTGCTTGCTGGACTACTAAGAAAACTGGAAATGGATCTAATTAACTGGTCTCTGAGCGCAATTGACACACTTTTCCCAAAAGAAGGGTGCACCGGGAGAACCCATTTGCCCTGGCGGTACCTCAGCGGCAGGCTACACACGGGACGCCTGGAAGAACTGGCAAGTTCTGTGTTTAGAAGTTCTGTCCGTGGAGGATGTCGAGGATGTATTAATTTTTAGATTTATGATAGTGGGGTTCCTGATTATTGGTCTTGGTACTGCCTTAAACTATCGCAAAATTTGTAAGACAGCTGCCTTCAAAGCTACCCAGCCGCTGTCTGCTGAAATTAAACAGTGCTTCTGTGACGTGAGTGACAAGCTGAAGGGAGGTGCAGGGTGTTGCACAGTGCGAGGAGCTGATTCGTATCATCTCGGCCCGGACTGCGTACACGGAGAATAAGAGTGGACTTGATCGAGAATCAGACCTGTGAGCTGCTACGCAGTACTACAGGGCTGACTACGAAACTGGATGAAACATCAAAGCTACTTCACGAATCGGACGCACGCACCTGACGCTGAAGAACCAGAACTGATTGACTACGATCCGGACAAATTACTGAAGATTAAAATGGATAAATTACAATTTCTGTCTCCTTTACCTCTGCCCCAGTCCCTTCTCTCGATTAGAAGTCCGGCCAGCAGCTGGTCTTATCTTATCTTAGTGGTACTCCCTGTACTCCATCAAGGACAGGTCATGGGACTCTCACACACAGTTCCGTTATACACATCAAGGCCACCTACCACTCCTATCACATCCCGCCTGCTACTTGACATCTGTCTGACTCTCTCCTCTACTCCCCCCTCCCCTTCATAAGCCACTGAAAAATTCCATCACGTGACCGCGTGTGCTTTTATCCTGTTACTGTGATGTGTGATGTATTTATATGTATGTTGTAACGGCAACTGTAGTTGCGACTACGTATGTTATGTTGTAACAGCTACTGTTGTTATGTTTGTAAAATGCTCTATTTCATTTTCAAGACCACAGCGCCTGAATAATGGCTGCATTTGAAGCACTTTGTGACTGTCTGTGAAGGGTGCTATATAAATAAACTTTCTTCTTCTTCATTTGCGCTAATGTTTTACACATAGTAGTAGCAAGAATAGCTTGTTAACTGGCATCAGTTAAACTATCCTCCAATCTTTTGGTGCATGTCTAAAACAGGTCAGCATCCATGGCCATGATGTTTCACACAAAGGTAAAAGCAGAGATAAGATCATAGGAGATCTTATAGAATTAAGATGTAGCCCTGTACGAAGGCTGTGTTGACCGAGTGTGGCTCCACTGCAGCACAGAGCCAGAAGCAGCAGCAGCTTCACTCTGAGAAAGTAAGCCACAGCTTCACTCTCATCTGTAACACTCAGCTCCAATGACCTACTTCAGGCAGGCGCTCTCTCCAGCCCCCACATCCCTTCTGACTTTGCAGCCTGCTCAGTGTGCCTTCTGAGGCTTAGGCCATCTTTGTGTGCATCGCATTGCGTTACACCTGAGAATTGATATTACAATCTTTTAAATGACACGCTATGCAACATATTTACAGTATATTGTTAAATGTTATTAGGCCTCACAGTGTAAATTCTGCTTGTTCTACACCCAGCAACCTCATTGTTTTCCTATGTTGTTTCACAGAGATGATCTGGTGTGCATCTTTCTGGCTAATCACAGCTGGAAAAAGAAAAGAAAGCAAATCCATAACAATAGTGAGATTTTAAAAACCAGTATAAACCAGATAATGACTTAAAACCAACTGAACTAAAGCAGTTGTTTGCCTATCCCATTACATAGTGTGCCTTTTACATATGTTCATGTGTCGTAATAAAACAGCTTTTAGAACAAAGTGGACATATTTTGTCCTAAATGCAATACATTTAACTGTGCACTTCTGTCTAATTGAAAGCCCTAAGGCTGCCAGAGACAACAAAAGGCATTGTCTATGTTAAAATAATTGTTTGGTCCGGATTACAAATGAGACGACGACGACGACGACCGTACATGGTAAATTTATAAATGGAAGACCGGTTTCAATTCGTGCCAAAATGAAACAAATCAGACACATGGCACATGGTGATTTGCTTAACATGTTTACAACACATAAAGTTTTTATAGGTGTACATTATGCCCGCCTCTCAGCTCCGCTAAGTCATAAGTGTATGTGAATAAGCATATGAACTGGACCAAGAGTGAGAGCAATGACCAATAATATACAATTTCCTTGACAGTTTATGTCAAAAGCAGGATGCTATATTTAGCCCATCAAAGTTCTGCGGCCAAAACTCCACACTGGGCCCCGACTACTGCCCCTAGTTAATACAGACACAGGGACAGCAATATCATATGTTTTAATGTTTAACCATTACAACAATTATTTGTAATAAAAAAAGTGCATATGATAAGAATTGAACAGAGAAGGGTTGGACAGAGAAGGTGCCAATACCGTGGGTGCTTAAGGATCTTATGATCCATGCAGTCCAGCCTAGCTTTTCTCTCCATCTCTCACCTGTCTCAACACCTGCAGCTCATCACAATCAGACCAGTACTTAGGCAGCCACCACACAACTCTTCTCTGCCAGACTGTTCACACTACTTATCGAGAGAACCGCCATTATTTGCAGACCTGCTATTTCCAAGGGCTTTTACTTGCTCCTGTTCCCCAGTCAGCACCTACCTGTGGTGCCCGGCCCTGCACTCCAGCTAAAATAACATCTTATTTAGTTTTGTTGCATTCATTACTTAGACCAGAGCTGATGACTTTCCAGGTCGTGTTGATGGTGCCAGCAGGAAGACTGTCAATACGTTTACATGCAGAGGTTATGCAAAACAATAACAAGAACCAGTGGCAGCAGGACACAAAATGCGTCTTCCTGCTTCTGAAAAGTGGAAATTCTTTTCTGCTCGCACTTGATCGCTTTACTTTGCTTTTTACTCATTTACACTTTTAACCAATGATTTTTATGATAAACATTTTACATTTTAACTGAACTCAAGATTCTTTTTTTTAATTTTATAAATGTCGGACCTGCTGAGCGACTGCAGCCTTTATGTATTTTCCAACATGTCAAGCTCTTTGTTGGATATGCATATGGTTCTTGACACTGTTCATGTTTTTCTATATCTGTTTACTTGGGTTACGCTGCTTTAACATAGCACAACCAGCCTCTCCAGAGCTGTGAGAGAAAAGACTCAAAAACATGTCTGAGTAGAAAGACGGCTTAATACTAGGAATGCACAGTATATCGGCGCTAATATTGTTTTTAGCTTTATTTTTTCCCAATCAGCATCGACCCGATGAGGAAAATTTGGCCGAGATTATATTCTGTCGACTTGTTTGTTTGTGCCTGCAATACTGTAGTGCACCCTGCCTGCTGTTCGGACATATTTTGCGGAGTTAGAAGAAGACAGTTGGATTGAAATATACAACGCATGTAATTGCAAGATTATGTGAGGAGGATCCCGCATCAAGTCATTCAATACCACCAATTAAATAACAAGCTAGCGTTAGCAAGCTAGTGCAATCTTGTGATGCAGTTTGTCACAACTTGTTTTTAAATGTGCTACCAAGTGGCAATCCCTAACCAAGGAAGCAAGCACTGCTAAAGGGAGCCCCACAGGACTTCCGGTTCCGCTAGCGAGAAGATGGCTGCTTAATTTGCTATCTCCCGACGGTGTCTTAAAATATACCCCTAAAATACTCTTTTTGTTACTACCTGGGAATTTTTGTCAAGATGGAAAAGGGGGTTTCTACCAGAATTAGGAAAACCGCAAATTTGGTTGAGGACGAGACCACTTCGAGCCACGGTGACCGAGGCAACTCCCCGGAGTTAAGCCCTCAGGGCGGTGATACACCTGAGCCCAGTCTGCAACGTATCCTGGACGAACTACGTGAATTTAGAAAAGACAATAACGTGCAGCTGACGGACATTAAACAAGAAATACGAGGTGTGAACGACAGACTAGATGAAGCAGAGGGTAGAATAGAGGAAACGGAGACAGTGCTACAGGCGGCATCAAGGCAAATTAAGAGGCTAACTCAGCGTCAAGCTAAATTGGAAGAGAGACTGATAGATCAGGAAGGTCGCGCGCGCAGGGAGAATCTGCGGATTTACGGTGTACCAGAAAATAAGGAAGGGCTGACATGGTTCATTTTCTGGATAATTTGTTTAAAAAAGCGCTAGACCTTCCGGAAGAACGAGACTTGGGAATTGAACGAGCACACCGAGCACTGTCTCAAAAGCCTAATAGTGCACAGGGGAAGCCACGCTCTATTGTGGCAAAGTTTGGGAGCTACCGCACAAAAGAGGAGATTCTCCGGAAAACATGGCAGAAAAGAGAAGTATTCTGTGACGATATACGTTTTTTTGTTGACCATGACTTTCCAGTTGAAGTGCTTAAAAAACGCAACGAGTACGCAGGTGCCAAAAAAATACTGAAAAATGAACGTATCAGATTTCAAACCCCTTATCCAGCGAAGTTGCGGGTATTTTATGAGGATGGCACTCGTATCTACCAGGATGCAGCAGAAGCAATGAGAGCTTGCGGGCTCCCTGTTACCGTTGTTCCGTCCGCAGCGGCCCCGGATCGTGAGGAGATTGAACAATTGTCTTCGTGGCAGACGGCGAGAAAACGTCAACAAATGCGGAGCGACGTCCAAGAGCTCGGTGCAACAGTGGACAATACACAGGAAAGCCATCCCGCACGATTTAAGGAAAAGCTCCAGAGATTCAGAAGATCACAAACAACGGAGGACTGATGCTTTAAAGTCACCCTATAAAGTTGGTCAACTTCTAATGGCTTCAGAGGTAATTTAATTAAAGGGTTCCTACTTCCCTAATTTAGTTAATATAAGGAAGGATCGGGACAAACAAATTTTGAATATACTTATGTTTTGTTCGGCACAAAATCTTGCTAGTGAGTGGACAACATATAGGGCCCCATCTCCGCGACAAGGTGGGAAATTTCCCTATTTGGACCTAGACCACCCAGGTCCTTGCAGGGCTCTCTTGATACAAGCCTCAACCTTGGAAACCTGTGTTTAATTTTGTTTTCATCATGATTACGTTGTCGTTCTTACAAGAGACACATCTGTCTGAAACTGAACATGAAAAAATGAGAAAAATGGGATATACAAGGGCTTATTATTCTTCCTATAAATCTGGTCGAAGAAGAGGGGTAATAATATTAATCTCACAAAAAATACCTTTTGAGTACATATCGGAAATCTCTGATAAGGAAGGGAGATATATAATGGTTTCTGGAAAGATAAATAATGCAATAATCACAATATGTAATGTTTATGTTCCCCCTGGAAGCAGTTTTGGTCTGTATTGGAGCATGTTCGATTTAATGGTGAAAGCAACAGGACTTGTAATCTGCGGGGGTGACTGGAATCTTTGCCTTAACCCTGAATTAGATGCATCTAAAAAGGTACCTACTACCTCACTATATAAGAAAGTTAACAATCTCATGGGGGAATTGGGCATATTAGATCTTTGGCGAGACTTCTATCCACAAAGACGTGACTACACTTTTTATTCATTCCCTCAAAACACATATTCTAGAATAGATTATTTTTTGGTATTTAAAAGAGATCGCTCCAAAATAAGTTTTTGTGATATTGGCTCTACAGACCTGTCAGATCATGCATCTGTTTCTTGTGGGGTCCATATCAGTGATAACCCACGTAAAACATTGTGGAGACTGAACACAAGTGTTTTAAACAGTCCTTCATTCGTGGCTCAGATGAGAAAGGAAATAAAACAGTTTCTGGAGGAAAACGATAAGGGAGAGGTTGATGCAGTATGTGTGGGATGCCTTAAAAGCAGTTATCCGCGGGAAAATTATATCTTGGTGTGCTTACAATAAAAAAAATAAACAACTAAAACTTATAGATCTTAAAGAATTAAAAAACCTGGAAGTGCAACATAAAAGGACACCAATCTCTAATTTGCTGACCAAAATTAAGAAAATCAGAAATGAAATTGACCTAATATATACCCAAGAAATAGAAAAAAAGATGATCTTTGTTATACAAAAATACTACGAATCTGGACCTAGATCGGCTAAAATTCTCGCAAGGAGGTTACAAAAACAAAGAGCAGATATACCATATACAAGATAAAGCACCCAGCTTCCAATATTTTACAGTATAAACAAGAAGAGCTACAAAATACATTCGAGAAATACTACAAAAGTCTCTACTCACAACCACCATTAGAGAATGAACAACAAATTGAAGCCTTTTTAAAATCACTTAATTTACCGTCTCTGTCTTAGAAGAACATAATACAATTTTGACTGCTGCAATAACTGAAATCGAATTAAAAGGTGCCATCTCTAGGTTAAAGGCAAATAAGTCACCGGGCCCAGATGGCTTTCCGTCGGATTGGTATAAAGCATTCCGAAATGAGCTGATACCCAGTCTTCTAGGGGCCTGCAATACGGTTCTTAAAGATTCAAAGATGCCGCCCACCTGGAGGGAAGCAGTAATCTCTGTCATTCCTAAAGAGGGAAAGGATCTTTCAGACTGTGGATCATACAGACCCATTTCGGTGCTAAATGTCGCTTATAAGTTATTTACGGCTATTCTTGCTAAAAGATTAGAGAAAATATTACCCCAGCTCATACATACTGATCAAGCTGGTTTTATCTTACAAAGACAGACGCATGAAAATATTAAACGCTCATTGCATATTATGAATCATATAGAACAGAATAAATTAACAGCCCTATTGGTAAGCCTCGATGCAGAAAAAGCCTTTGACTCGGTCAGTTGGGCTTTCTTACACAAAGTTCTTGAACGATTTGGCTTTCATTCAAATTTTTTGAATGTCATACGGTCACTCTATGATAAACCATCAGCTCGAATTAAAATTAATGGCAATCTTTCAGACACTATAACATTACACCGAGGGTCGCGACAAGGGTGCCCCATCTCCCCTTTACTCTTCGCTCTTTATATCGAACCCCTTGCACAATGGTTGAGACAGACAGAAAGTATTAGGGGAGTTAGTATAGAAGGGGAGGACCATAAGGTAGCTTTGTATGCAGATGATATTTTGATATATTTAAGTGACCCTTCTAATACATTTCCTGATTTAATGAACCTTTTACAAAAATTTGGTAGTTATTCTGGTTATAAATTGAATGTACAAAAGACTCAATTGTTGGCTTTTAATTACTCCCCTCCGACATGTCTTACTGACAATTTTCAGCTAAGTTGGGATAATTGTTCATTTCATATTGAACTCTCAATCATGAAGGACCCTCCAATTCAAGCACTACTGGCCTGTACGAACCTAGACAAGCTTATAAAAGATACTCAAAACCCGTGGATCAAAACCAAATTAAAAATTTGGAATAACGTAAAAAGAGAGTATCACTTAAATGATAAAATACAGATAATCCAATGGTGTGCTTTTGACCCTGACCCAAATTTGACAGATAATCGTTTTAAATCATGGATTTCTAAAGGTATAACAACTTTCTATACACTCACAGAAAATGGGAAATTAAAGGATTTTGTGGATCTGAAAAAGGAATACCATCTTGAAAACTCTGATTTTTTTCCGATACCTGCAAATACGCAACTATTTTGAACACAGTATCAAACCTAAATCAGATCTTAATGACCCAATATTAAAAACAATTTTGGTTGCATATAAAAATGTTTCTGTTAAAGGGGTTATTTCTAAGTTTTACAAAGGTGAAAAATACCCATTCCACAGATTACATAAAAGAAAAATGGGAGAAGGAAAGTAATGTGTCAATATCTAGAGATGATTGGTTAAATATATGTGAGTTTCAATGGAGATGTACAAACTCTCACATATGGCGTGAATTTAATTGGAAATGTCTTGTTCATTTTTTTATAACACCGAAACAAAAAGCACATTTTGACCCTGGTAATAGTAAATGCTGGAGGATGTGTGGCGTTAGGGAGGCTGGTCACTGGCATGTGTTTTGGGACTGCCCAAAGATTAAACCATTCTGGGCAGAATTTCACAAGATCTTAAATACTATTCTCAACAGTAGGGTACCTTTAGAATTTTACTCTCTCTTTTTGGGGAACTGTGAGTTTTTGACCAGAACTGCTGATAAGTATTTATATGCCATTCTTACTTCTGCCTGCAAAAAAGCATTTACAAGACGCTGGCTGCTTCCCGATCCTCCCACGGTCTCAGAATGGATAGATATTGTAAATGACATATATGTAATGGAAGCAATTACATTTTCCATTCGTTTAAAGAAAAGTACATTTGTTAGCCGGTGGTGTAAATGGGTCAAATATGTAAAGCCTTTAAGATTGGACTTTGTTGAGGTGCTGAATTAATGATCCTGTGCTTTATACTATATCGTATTTATCTTTTTATGTCCCAAACAATGTAGTAAATGATACATTTAGTAATGCACAAGTTTTATTTTATTTTTACTTTTTTTTCCTTTTCTCTCTCTTTAAGTGTTGTAAATGTTCTGTTTAAAAAAAAATAAAGAATTTAAAAAAATAAAAAAAAAAAGGGATCCCCACAACAAGCCACCGAGAAACAAATTAGGCAGAGATTCTGTGAAAGCCAAATCTATAACCAAAAAGATAATAGAAATGATTGAGGTACAGTGTGATTAAAGGCAAGCTTTTTTAAATTTTTTTTTTTTTTTAATTCAGTAAAGCAATGGTTAAACATTTTAAATATCGACAACAAATATCGGATATCGGCCACAACAGCCAGATAAATATTGGATATTGTTATCTGCTGAAAAAGTTATTATATATGCCCAACTCTACTTAATATACCTGCCCTGAACTAATTTCTGTGTTTGGGGCAGCTTTAAGACTTGAGTCAGAGTTTTTGATGCACTCTGATGTGTGCAAAAAGCCGATATGCCTGACCTGCCCTGGTTGATGGCTGCAGGGTCAGAGCCTGAGCAGATGTCCTCTATGACGTAGGGGTTCTGCTCACAGCTGATATTCAGGGTGGTGTAGTTGGGTTTACACACAGTCAGGAAGTATGGCGTGGGGTATCCAGTCATGAGCTGCAGGACGTCAGTGATGAGTGCCGTCGCACAGAGGCCAAACGCATGCACCCCTATGACAGAGGACACCGTTGTGAGCATCACAGAAAATCTATTGTCTACTCATATCACAGCAACAGAAAGAGTGTGTACCGACAAAGCGGACAGCTCTGCGTATGAAAGAGTTGAAGTTACAGCCAGCAGCGTTGATGTTAGCTTCAGCTCCAGTGGCACCTTTTCTCCGAGACAGGCAGCAGAACAAGATAGCCTCTCCAATCATGATCTGAAACAACACAGGTTACATATTGTATATAAATTAGGGGTGAAAAATGGTATTTTTTTCCAAATGCATTGTTTTCTTTAAAAAAAAAAAGTTAATCAATTTAGAAAAGCTAATTGTACACTTGTACAAAAATGCACCGGAGGCAGGAGAGCTGGCAGCACATGCGCGTGGAGAGAAGTGTGTGTTTGTTTACTTTTGAGCTGAACATAATGGCGGCCCCCGGCTTCAATGTTTATGAAGAGGAGACTGGAGGTTGTGACATGGGCCTGTAGGGCTGCGGTGTTTACAAGTGTGGCACACTAGTTAAATAGTTTTGTAACACAGAACTACTTACAGTGCTGACTGCAGCCAGTGTAATGACAAGAAAAGCACCCCCTCTGACAGCTGTCTCACATACTGCAGCCGTGTTAGGGCGTAATAACCATGTTTGTTCATCTCTGTATTAGCAGAAGGGAAGAGCGGGAGGTGATGCTTAATTAGCCTGATGGAGGTAATACAAAGCTATCATTCTGTTTCACGGTGTGATTGTTAGGGCTGTAAAAAATGATCTACAACATAAATATTAATTTTTATACTGAACTACATCAAACTGCGCTTGATGCTGTTCAGTTAATTCAGCTGAGGCTAGTGTTAAATGCAGACAAATCTAAAGTTATGGTCTTCTCAAACAGAAAACGGCTACCCTCTCAGCTCCCTAAAATAAAAACAGCTGATGGAAAAGAAATCCAAATGGTCTCATGTTACAAGTATATAGGCTTTGTTATTGATAAAAATCTGTCCTTCAAGCAACATACTGAGCATCTTGTACGTAAACTGAAGCTAAAGCCAAGTTTTCTTTTCAGAAATAAATCGTGTTTGTTTATACCAGGAAATGTTTTTTTTCTGCGACTTTTTTACCTTTATGGGATTACAGCGATGTCCTTTTTATAAATGTATCTGCTCATTTTATATGTACACATGTACATTGTATGTTGCAGCTGAGTTTCCGTCCCTGTATGTTCGCAGGTGGTCTCATTTGCTGACAATGAATGTCATCTTGGGCTCCTCCCATCTTAAAGCTAAACATACATGGCAAGACACTTAACCCACCTTGCCTCCAGTGTCCGTAGCACTGGTGTATGAATGTGTGTGACTGTAGAGGTGTGTTTGGTGGTGGTAGGAGAAGGTTGAGCGCCGTGTGTATGGCAGCCCCCATCTCTGTCTGCCCCAGGTGTGAATGTGTGTGAATGGGGTGAGTGGAAGCATGATGTAAAGCGCTTTGGGTGCCCGAAAAGGGTGCAAAAATGCGCTATATAAATGCATTACAATTTACCATTTACCATAAAAAACACAGTATGCTCTGTGTTCTCAGAAGAAGAAGGTGGTTCCTAGAGTCCGGACGTCAGAACCTGCAAAAGGACTTAAATCTATCTGAACTTGTTACTTAAGGAAAATTTTAATCTTTACTAAAGAAGCATGAAATCAATGAGATTGGTACATTTACATTTACTCATTTAGCAGACACTTTTATCCAAAGCGACTTACATTACATTACCAGTGTTACAGCCACTGGAGGCAAGGTGGGTTAAGTGTCTTGCCCAAGGACACAACGACAGTATGACCTGTGGGGAGAGCGGGAATCGAACCGCCTACCTTCCGGTTGAAAGACGACCGCTCTACCCACTGAGCTACTGCCGCCTATATCAATGTAATATAGATAAAGTAGGGGAAAAAAACTACCAAGAAAAAAATAAAATCAAACCTTAAGAAAGCTTAGTTTCGCTCTCTCCCTTTGCATTAAATCAAAAAAGCAGTGGCGGCACATCTCTGCCAAAAAACAAATGAGGTATGAACAGCAGGATATTTTAAGCCTTGCTTGGGTCCAGAGTCTTGAAATACTTTTGATTTGTGAAGTGTTTGTAAGGTTTGTGAAGCTCCCTCACATGTCTGTGCTTCTTTACACGTGAAAAGGGCAAAAGGTAACATCTTTGGAAACATCTCTGATCAGAAATTAATCAAAGAACAAGATAATTATTTTTTTAACAAATATGCCCAAATGGCATAGTGGTAAGAAAAAAAAAAAAGGCTAAATGATTATCTCACTGATAAAAAATTGCAACAATCAATTAATCTTTACTGTTTTTATCACAATAAGCAATGCAATCGTACATTGTCCCACCACTATGTGAAAGTACAGTGCTAGGCCTGTTGAGATAGTCGATTTATCGACCGATTGCGTGATATGTGGAAATGAGCGCAATAGTATATGGCACTGCAATATATTGCAGCACAGTGTTTACGCTGTATTCATTTGTGCGTGGCAGTCAACACGGCTATCTATGAGTTCACTTGGCCATGCCCCTATATGCAGTGATGCTAAGTAGGCTACACACTTTTACTAAAAAGATAGGGATCAATCTAATTTTGCAGGCTACTGACAGGCTTATATTGTGATTAGTTTAATACGTTTAATATGCTTCTGGTATTTTTTTATTGAGTACAAAGTGTCAGACATTGACGCACTTTCTGCTCTGAGATGGACCGCTGACTGTGCTAAACAGAACTGACTATGAGTTGCGCGCTCACAGACACAGAGCACATAGAGTTGCGCGGTGAAGTGGGGGCAGAATGACACAGAGTCAAATGATATGAAACTAGAGAGCGAATTATTCTGCTGTTTGGTCGGTTTTAAAGTTGTTCAGAAAGCAGCCTGTTGTAGCAGCGAGCTACAGTTTCTCGGAGTTCCATAAATCTTTGGATAAAAGCGTCAGCCAAATTAATAAAAGGTAAATGTAATAACCTACACGCTTAGACATGAAGCAAGTTCTAACTTTTTTTTTTTATTAAGATAAGGACTGACTGAATAATTACTGTGTAGTTTGCAAACCCATAATAATAATAAAAGCAAAAATTAAGTACTCTTTTTCAAAGATCTACGTAGGTAGTGCCATTTTGGTAAATACATTTGACACAAGACTATTTTATAAAAATAGATATTCTCGGGGCGCTATGGAGCCGCGAACCAAGATGGCAGCTTAAAGTGAATGCTCCGTGTAACCTGCATCAAAAACTCCAAAAAACCCAGCCTTTGAAGAGTAAACTGAATCGTAAGATGTCAAAATCTGCTACTCTCAAGGATTGTGATATTTTCACACGAAAACGCGGTTCCCAAAAACCAGCTAAAACTGACATTCCGGCAGCAGGTCAAGACAACGGGGGGACTGCTAGCACGGATAGCATGTGTGATCTAACCACGGTGTTAGCTGAACTTCAGTCATTGCACTCGGAGTTCAGTGGATTTGGAACCAAGCTGGACAGCATAGATAATCGTATGGGTGAAATGAGTAAGTCTTATCGTTGCTTTGGAGAAAAACATGACGGAGGTGAAGCAAAATGTAGCCACTAATGTTACTCGACTGGAGGAAGCTGAGAATAGAATCATGTCGGCGGAGGAGCTCCTAGAAAAGAACACGGTCGACCTTAGCAACGCCATGAAGCGGATATCCTACCTAGAGGCAAAGACCGACGACATGGAGAACCGGGGCCGCAGGAAGAACCTTTGCTTGTTTGGCCTCCGGGAAGGCACCGAGGGTCAACGGCCGCTACTGGAGTACATTCGGGAGGCGCTGCCGCGCTGGCTGGAGACCGACAAATCCTTTGTCATTGAGAGGGCTCACCGAACCCTGGCACCTCCAAAGCCAAACCAGCACAGAGCAGTCCTTATCCGGTTCCTGAACTTCCAAGATCGGGAGTTTGTTTTCCGTTCCACAAAACAACGTAATATCGAACACGAAGGAAACAAACTTTTTTACGCCCAGGACCTTTCAGCTGATACCGTCCGACAACGAGCCGAGTTCAGCACCGTCAGGAAAGTGTTCGTTGAGAAAGGCATTTTCCGCGGATTCCAATACAATCCGTGTAAGATGAGGATCCTCCACTACAGTTGTTTTCATCCCCACAGGAGGCTGGGGGACTTCCTCCGTAAACACGCTGGACAGGACTGACTGTGATGATGAGCAATTCGGTTCCCGAACTAGAAAGTCAACTGTTCACACTGACACTTAATAACTGCACTTTAAGGTATTTTCTACTATACTTTCATAACGCCACTATAGGTGCACGTGTATATATGCATTTGTGTATATGTGTGTATATTATTTTTCTCCCTTTTTCTAAACATATTAATACCACATACTTTGGTTCAATTTTTATTCTTGAAAAGGAGACAATATGAGCAGATAAAAGACATTACTACTGAATAATTTCACTAAGGGACTGTTAACATGTTCATATGGGTTTACTGTGTTTATTTCTTAGTTTGGTGTATGCATGGTTAACGGACACCACTGCTGCTTATTGAAGTTGGGTTTTATAGCTTAGCTACTCCCCTTATTAGTGGATTAGCACAAACCCCATTTACTAATCTGAGTAAGGGAAGGGGGGGGGATTTTAAGGGGCTGTCCACACGGAGACACAAATCACTGTATCCATATACATTTTGTATCGTATTGGCCTTTCGTCCACACGGATCCGGTGTTTTGGGAGACTGAATCCGCTATTTTTTGAAACAGGGTTCTAAAGTGGATAAATCTTTCGACAACACCTTTGCGACACCCTTGCGGTGTCGTGTGTACAGCCAATCCGTATATTTTGTGAAAACGATGATGTCATCGCATCACGTGTCGGCCTCGTCACACGTAACAGCAACAACAATAATGGCGGACTACATGATTGAGTTCGTGCTGCAGAAGCTACTAAGCTTTATTACAGCAAAATCTATTGCTTCTATGCAGTTGTGGTGAGCGACAAGCGATAATGGACAACACCATACGCCACATGCTCTTAGATCCACCGCGAAAGAGAACCAGGAGAGCAACCTGGAGAAAATGAATGGAAAGAGAATTTCCGCATGTCCAAAGCACTCAGAACTCAGTCCGTATATTGAAGAGCAAACAACAAACATGAGGGCACCAATTACTACAGTCTAAATAAATGACTGCAACAATTTGAGAACTTGTTTTTATTAGAAAATAAATATTTAGGTCTCCGTCTTCTTCTGCAGCGCGCAAGGTTATGCGCATGCTCAAAGTCTTCTTCTGCGTGTATAGTGTATATCTGTGGCAGAATTCCAGCGCCCCATACTGGTCTGGCATATATACTACATCGTTTTCAGCCGGTCGTGTGTACGCAGATATTTTCTTGAGACGACGCCGTCTCAAGATCGGATAGGGGATGCACTGGCTTCGTGTGGACATAGCCTAAGTGTTATGTGTCATTTTCAGGATTTTTGTTTTTTATTTAGTTATTTGCTTTTTTTAATTCAAAAGTTATCTGTATTTCATACTAACTCGGCACAACGTATTGCTATATTAATATGTCTGAAAAAAAACAAAGTATGGAACAAGTGAATACTCATAATGTCTGATATAAAAATCAGAAGTTGGAATGTCAGACGACTCAGGAAAAGAATTAAACTAAAACAGGTTATCAACAGGATTAAGCAACTCAAATCGAAAATATTTTTTCTTCAAGAAACGCATCTTACAGATTGTGAATTAAAATTTGTAAAAAAAATAGATGGCCTGGCCAGGTGATACACTCATCATACAATAACTATGCAAGAGGCGTAATTATTTTGATTCATAGGAGCATACCATTCCAAATGCTACAAATAAAAAAAGACCCGGCTGGTAGATACGTAATCGTCCAGGGTAACATTCTCTCAATCACTCTGAATTTAGTGAGTGTGTATGGACCAAATGAAAATAAACCAAAAATTTTTGAAGATCTATTTCTTACCGCATCCACTCTGCAAGGATTCTATATAATTGGAGGAGACTTTAACTGTACCTTGAATCCAAGTATAGACCGTTCAACAGGCTCAGATATCTATAAAGCCCAAACTAGACATTTAATAAATCAATATATATTGGATATGAACTTGGTGGAAGTGTGGAGGGAACTAAATCCTGATAAAATAGAATTTTCCTGTTACTCAGGTATACAAAAATCCCGCTCACGTATAGATTACTTTCTAGTCTCAAGGGAACTTCTATCAAGGATCAAACAATGTCAGTATGATAGCATAGTGATCAGTGATCATGCAGCTATCTCAATGAATGTTTACATGGACAACTTGACCCACAAACAGTTTCGTTGGCGGTTTCAAGCAAGATGGCTACAGAATTCAAACTTTGTTAAATTTATAGGGGAGAAAATAGATAATTACTTTGAGCTGAATACAGATCAAACTTGTGCTGCAATGAGATGGGAAGGATTTAAAGCATATATTCGAGGTGAAATTCTTAGCTACACGAGTACGAAAAATAAGCAACAACAAAAACAAATGGAAATCTTGGATAGGCAAATTAAATCTTTGGAATTAGACTTAAATGCAAGTGATGACCCAATAAAACAAAGTGAATTGTTGCGTTTGAGAACTGAATATAATAAATTGTCTTCTGATGCGGCAGCAAAAAGCTTAATGTGGTTAAAGCAATCTTACTATGACCAAGGTGAGAAAGCTGGAAAGCTCTTGGCATGGAGAATAAAGAAAACACAGAGTGAAAGAGAAATTAATAACATAAAGACTCCCTCGGGTAAGGAAACAGTAGACCCATCTGAAATTAACAATAGTTTTAGACAATTTTATGAAAATTTATATAAGTCTGATTGTTGCCACACCTCGGAAGAACAAGACCTATTCTTGGACCAACTTCAGTTTCAGACACTCACAGAAGACACACAACAAGAGCTGGACAGAAATTTAAGTATTGAAGAGATATCACAGGCCATACAAAGCATCAACACTGGTAAAGCTCCCGGGTTAGACGGATTTACGATTGAATTCTACAAAGCTTTCAAAGAAAAAATAATAGTTCCACTTTTTAACATGTATGAAGAAGCATTTAAAAATGAGGTTCTCCCACCCACTCTAAGACAGGCTATGATCACTTTGATATTAAAACCAGGTAAACCTCCTGCAGAATGCTCATCATTCAGACCAATAAGTCTGATGGGGTTTGACACTAAAATACTTTGTAAAGTTTTGGCAAAAAGATTAGACCCCTTTATCTCGCATCTAGTTCATAACGATCAAAATGGCTTTGTACCAAAACGTCAAGGGTTTCATAATATAAGAACAGTTTTGAATATAATTCATGAGAAATTTGATGCTAAAGATACGGCTTTATTATCACTTGATGCCCATCAGGCCTTTGACAGAATAGAGTGGTCATATTTGTTTAACGTTCTTCCGAGGTATGGATTTGGATTTAACTTTCTCAAATGGGTTAAACTTTTGTATACAGATCCTAAAGCCAGTGTCTTGACAAACAACATAGTCTCTAAACCTTTCACATTGGAACGTTCCACTCGCCAGGGATGCCCGTTATCTCCAATGTTATTTATTTTGGCTATGGAACCCTTGGCAAAGATGATAAGAAAACGAAATGATGTATTTGGCATCCAGTTAGGAGATCAAGAGCATAGATTGGCCCTATATGCTGATGATCTGATAGTTTTTTTGACAAGACTGTCCATCAGTGTCCCAAACTTAATGCAACAAATAGAGCTATTTGGTCAATTTTCTGGTTATAAAATAAATGATTCTAAATCCTCTATTCTATTTTTAAATAGGGACGAGAGGCTAAATCCAGTCATACAGACCCCGTTTATCAATGCAAAAGAGGGATTTGTGTATCTTGGTGTTAAAATTACCCCAGACATTAAAACCATTGTACCAATGAAATATGATCCTTTGATTAGTGAAGTAAAGGAGTCTTTAGATAAATGGGCAGTAATGCCCGTGTCAATGATTGGCAGAATAAACATGATCAAAATGAGCATATTACCAAAATTTTTATATTTGTTTCAGGCACTCCCTTTGCCTCTCTCAAAACATTTTTTGATGAATTAAACACTGTCCTTAATAGATTCATTTGGAATAATAAAAAATCCAGACTAAGGCTTCGCCTGCTGTACCTGCCATATGAGAGAGGGGGGTTACAACTCCCTAATCTTAAATTGTATTACTGGTCTGCACAGCTGCGTTCAGCCATATTCTACTTTGCAACTGAGACACCCCCAGCATGGATAAAAATTTAACAATTAGAAACAAAACTTAACTTGAATCTGTATTTATATTCTGCATGCCCCAAAAAATTGAGAAAAATGACAAAAAAACCCTTTTTTAAAAAACACAATTGATATTTGGTATAGGGCTCATCAGTATATGGGAGGTATTCCTCCCATCTCTCCTTTTTCGCCTATTTGGGGCAACACAGGTTTTAAGGCAGGAAGAGCTGATGGGGGTTTCAAAATCTGGGCTGATAAAGGCGTACAGAAGCTGGCAGACCTTTATAAGGAT
This sequence comes from Perccottus glenii, assembly GCA_024416835.2. NCBI lineage: Eukaryota > Metazoa > Chordata > Actinopteri > Gobiiformes > Odontobutidae > Perccottus > Perccottus glenii. The sequence goes on from CM044558.2 coordinate 8,322,701, forward strand.
GGCAACCTTCTTACATTTGAGCAGTTATGCCAAACATATAACATTCCAAAGAAACATTTCTATAAACACTTACAAATTAAACATTTCCTTATGTCGAAATATAAACAGATTGAATCTAAACCAACACTGTCAAACCTAGAGAATATTATATTGCAAAATCTTGAAACGAGAGGTCATATTTCTTTATTTTATGCAGCTTTACTAACACATGATGAGGAATCCACCGTTGATAAGCTGGATGCATGGAGATCTGATATTAAAGAGGAGATAATGGTGGCAGACTGGGAAGCTGCATGTTTAAAAGCCCAAAAACAGTCAATTAGTACCAGGATGAAACTCCTCCAATATAAATGGTTGATGAGAACCTACATAACTCCGGTCAAACTGAACCTTTGGTCACCTAATATCCCAGATAACTGTAGTAAATGTTTAGATGGAAAGGGTACTCTTTTTCACTGTGTATGGGATTGTCCAAAATTACATCAGTATTGGAAGTCAGTCATGCAGACTGTCAAAGATTGCTGGAGTAAACACACCTGTTGAGGCAAAAATGTGTGTGTTGGGTATATATCCAGAGAACTGTGTTTTTAGCTCCAGACAAATAAGACTAATTGACTTTGGACTCCTGCAGGCCAGACGGTTAATATCTCTGTACTGGAAGAAAATGGATGTACCCTCAAATCATATGTGGGTGAAGGAGATGGCATCATGTATTGTATTGGAACGACTCACTTATATTGTTAGAGGAAAGGGAGAAAAATTTGAAGAAATATGGTCACCATTAACTGAGTTTCTGAGACAATATGAAGGAAATTAAGAAAATAAGCTGACTGCCGAGGTTTTGAGTTTTATTTTTATTTTTTTATTATTTTTTTTTTTGTATTATTTATTTCTATTTTCTTTGGGTATTAGGTTGTGAAATATGAAGCTTATGTCAATGTATCACTTGTTTGTTTTGTTAAAAATTCAATAAATATAATGTTAAAAAAAAAATCTCCACAGATTTCCTAAAGGTGATGCTGTCAGGCTGAGGCTGATCAGAAGAAAGGCTCATTGTTGTGGTGTGAGCACTTTGAAGAAGATATTCAGACAATAAAACATTATACCTGCAATGTCCACCAAGCTCTGAAACTTTTTACTCTAGAAAACACTTTTCTTACTCTGCAGTCATACATTCCTTAAACATTACTGTAGCTAAAGTGCATGTGTTAGTTTTATATTTGTACATTTGTCATCTGTAAATCATGACAACAGTAGACAGGTAAATGTATGTCAGGTTTTAAACATGACAGACATAAACTGTACTGGGTTAGAGGTAAAGTTAACTAAAGTATTATATTTAGGCAAATGTAAGTTCAAATCAAAGTCCACTATTTTCTAAAAACAGTCCTTACACACACACAGTAACATAAGGTGAGCTGGTGAATAAAAGACCAAGATAAATGTTGTAATTTGTTCTGTGATTAACAGTAAATCTCATGTACAGAGGTGACCGGTCCCAACAGGAAGACTTGTTTTAAACATAGGTTTTTACCAAGCCTCTCCCATGGAACCTCTAAAATGGTCCTCGTGTAAGGGTGCCGCCATACGGTGATTTTACAGCGAAATACAGCGATATACCTCCGTCCACCAGAGGGCAGGCTCCAAAAGCGGAAATATAAGGAGAAACCCAATGGCGACTTTACAAGTGTAAAACTCATGTTTACAGCCTGGTACAAAAGATGGCTCCTGTCTCTAGAGCTAAGTTTTTACTACATAACAACTCTGGGGGGGGGGTGAATTTTTGGTTAATATGTTTGTTTATGATATCTAAAAACCATTGATTTACTATGGAAAAAGCCAGGATGTAACGGCCATTTTATTGCCCATTCGTAATGACAATATTGGTGAATAGGGGACCAATGGGCGGATATCATCCATATTTATACAATCTATGGTTTTTACTTTGTTCTCTGTCTTTGCAGAGCCCCTCTACAGTTACCTGTCTGCTGCTGCTTCTCTGTCGCCCCAGTCCAGTCCAAACCAGTACTGTCCAGTCCAGTTATCGGTCTGCTGCTCTGTCGGTCCTCTCTGCTCCTGCACAGCTGACATAGCCCAGCCTCGTCTTCCTCAGCTTCATCTGACTTCACATCCTGGTCCATCTACAACTTCAGCTTCTTTTAAATAAACTTACATTTCTTAAATCTCCATTCATTTATGTGCTTCTAGATTTGATTCTAGACGTATATAAACTGTATTTAAAGCTTCTAAATGTGACATAATTTATACACTTCGTATTTAAGTTAATAACTTGTAGAAAGTGTTTTTATTCATTTTTAAAAGAAACTTTTAAATAACATGAAAGTAGATGAAAGCAAACAGACAAAACTTTAAATAATTTATTTATCACTGTAGTGTTATTTTAGCATGCCATAAGTTATAGAAGTTATTGTGGAAAAGAATCAGAATTCATAAAACACATTATTTTGTTTCTTTTTATATTGGAATAATAAAGTAGTAGGGTTGTGCCGATGGCCGATATCATCGTCCATCGGCGATGGCTGACCAACATCACGATGGAGAAACACCATCATGATGCCCCGCCCCGCTGCAGGTATGTAAGCGGAGCGGCGGCAATTTCCCCTCCGCTCTATGCATTTAAGAATGACTCCGCTCCAGCTCCAGCTCCGGGTTTACCATCTCCCGCTCCCCGCTCCACTCCCTATGCATTCAAGAATCACTCCGTTCCAGCTCCGGGTTTACCATCTCCCGCTCCCTGCTCCTCTCCTCGCTCACTGATATCAGAAACACCGCTCCATCTTCGCTCCAGTCTAGTGATCCATCTGTATCAAGCTGGTTGTTTACTGTGTGAGTTCTGAACACTGCACTATGCTTATTTAAATCTTTTCGTCTCTACACATATTAGGCTACATATTTCTCATGTCTGTAAGGCAAACCTGCTGAGTTTCAGTTTATTTGAGACGCGCTCCAGTTCATGAGCAATTAAAGCAATCGTGTCCACAACCTCATAGTCTACTTATTTGCTTTTTATTTATTAAATAAATGCAATTGGCCGAAGAACCCTTTATTAAAATTAAGAGACAATTTGTACAAAACGAAAGAAAGGCTTTTACAAACAAAACTTAATATTAAACTAAATATAACCACCAAAATCATTTCTGACCCACTCGCATCTTTGCACTTATAGTCTATCATAATCAGATGAAATTTATTTTAAATGAAAATATTTAAACATAAATATGAAAGAAAAAAAACATTGTTTAATGGCTACAACAAGTATAGTAAGCTAGAGATTTATGTCATGTCTGAGCTGGATTTGAACGAACATCATTTTACAGGTGGGTTCATTAGCGCGCGCCTGCGGATTATTGAGCTGAGTCACACAGGCTCCGCTCTGCTCATTAGTCATTACAGGCTCGTTCTCCTCAGAACGTCCACGTATTAAAAAATGGTCGGGTTTAAATCGGGCTCAGGCTCATAATTAAAGTTTATGTGTCGGGCAGGGCCGGTCTCTCAGGTGCACTGGCTCGGGTAGGGTCGGGCTTGATTTTTTTTGAGCCAACCTAAGCTCTAGTTCTGGCTAAAATGTAGTTATTATTTACCGGCCGTTGGCACGAATTGTACTCGTGATGGAGCGGCAGTGGAGCGCTCTCAGAGCGAGTGAAAACCACAACACTCCGACTTTTAAAAAATCTGCTCCTCGCTTTAAAACTGGCGTAATGTGGTTGTACTTCCTGGTTTTGGTAAGAACCCGAGCAGCCGCGTTCTGAATAAGCTGCAGCTGTCTTAACCCTCGTTTTGAGAAACCAGTGAGCAGGCCGTTACAGTAATCTAACCTGCTGAAGATAAAAGCATGGATAAGTGGAGACATCATCCCTTTGACTCTGGAAATGTTTTTAAGGTGATAAAATGCAGATGATGTAATTGACTTAATGTGACTGTGGAAATTCAAGTCTGAGTCCATGATGACCCCTAGATTTCTAACCTGGTTTTTAGATTTTAGAGAAAGAGACTCGAGGTGATTGCTGACACTTTCTCTTTATTTCTGTGGCCCAAAGATGATTAGTTCAGTCTTGTTTCTGTTCAGTTGGAGAAAATAATTTTGCATCCACACATCAATCTGTTCAATGCAGTGACAGTGAATGGATTGGTCCATTTTCACCTGCTGTGAGTGAAATGTAAATCTGAGTGTCATCTGCACAATTATGGTATGCTACATCACAGTTGCGTATTAACTGGCCTAAAGGAAGCATGTAGAGATTGAATAATAGAGGTCCCAAGATAGACCCCTGTGGAACCCCACATGTCAGGGTCATTTGGTCTGATACACAGTTACCAACCGAAACAAAGTACTTCCTGTCTTCAAGATAGGACTGAAACCATTTAAGGGCAGTTCCGGAGATACCTATCCATTTCTCTAATCTTTGTGTCAGGATTTCATGGTCCACTGTATCAAACGCAGCACTCAAGTCCAACAGAACTAAGACATAGACTTTGCCTGCGTCAGTGTTCATACGGATGTCCTTTGCGACTTTGATAAGTGCAGTCTCAATGCTGTGATGGGGCCTGAATCCTGACTGAAAAGGATCAACGCAGTTGTTAAGTATTAGAAAGTCATTAAGTTGTTGATATACAACTTTTTCGATGACTTTCCCTAAAAATGGCAGGTTTGATATGGACCGATAGTTGTTGAGTACTGTAGCAAGACTGCTCTTCTTTAGGAGAGGCTTAATGACAGCAGTTTTTAAGGCCCTTGGAAATGTTCCAGACTGTAAGGAATTAGTACTGATTTTAGAAATCTAGTGGGTAAAACATCGAGGCAGCAGGTGGATGAACTCAGGCTGGAGACAGTTTTTTCAATTGTTCTGTCATTAATTTGTGTAAAATGTGTTAAACCAATCAAGTGTCTCCTAGGTGGCGGCAGTGTTGTTTTATGCTCTTTGGACTGTATCGCATGTTTAATGCCTTGAACCTTGTCGTTGAAAAACAATGCAAACTCATTGCATTTAGTGGTGGAAACTAGGGTTGTAGCTGACCAACATCACGATGGAGAAACACCATCCGCCCGCTGTGAGTCTTGCGAGTCAAATATGTGAGTGGAGTGGAGCAGCGGCAATTTCCCCTCCGCTCTATGCATTCAAGAATCACTCCGCTCTAGCTCCAGCTCCGGGTTTACCATCTCCCGCTCCACGCTCTATGCATTTAAGAATCACTCCGCTCTAGCTCCAGCTCAGGGTTTACCATCTCCCGCTCCACTCCTCACTCACTGATATCAGAAACATCGCTCCAGCTTCGCTCTGAGGAAATTTGCGGCTAACTGCTAAAGTAGGGATCCATCTGTATCAAGCTGGTTGTTTAAACCGTGTGAGTTCTAAACACTGCACTATGCTTATTTAAATCTTTTCGTCTCTACACATATTAGGCTACATATTTCTCATGTCTGTAAGGCAAACCTGCTGAGTTACAGTTTATTTGAGACGTGCTCCAGTTCATGAGCAATGAAAGCGATCCTCATAGTCTACTTATTTGCTTCTTATTTATTAAATACATGCAATTGGCCGAAGAACCCTTTATTAAAATTAAGAGAATTTGTACAAAACGAAAGAAAAGCTTTTTACAAAACAAAACTTAAATATTAAACTATATATAACCACCAAAATCATTTCTGACCCACTCGCATCTTTGCACTTATAGTCTATCATAATCAGATGAAATTTAAAAATAATTATATAATATTTAAACATAAATATGAACATTGTTTAATGGCTACAACAAGTATAGTAAGCTAGAGATTTATGTCATGTCTGAGCTGGATTTGAACAAACATAATTTTACAGGTGGGTTCATGAGCGCGCGCCTGCGGATTATTGAGCCACGCTGGCTTCGCTCCACTCATTAGTCATTACAGGCTCGTTCTCCTCAGAACGCATTATTAAAAAATGCGTCGGGTTTAAATAGGGCTCAGGCTCATAATTAAAGTTTATGTGTCGGGCAGGGCCGGTCTCTCGGGTGCACGGGCTCGGGTAGGGTCGGGCTTGATTTTTTTTGAGCCGATCTAAGCTCTAGTTCTGGCTAAAATGTAGTTATTATGTGCAGGCCCATTGGCATGAATTGTACTCGTGATGGAGCGGCAGTGGAGCGCTCTCAGAGCGAGTGAAAACCACAACTCTCCGACTTTTAAAAAATCTGCTCCTCCCTCCATTCATAATCTCGCCGCTCCCACTCCGCTCACATACTCTCTTACGTGCAAACCTTTGTAAAGCCCGGATGAGTCATTAGTTGAGTTGGTAAAATAACAAAATAATTGCTTTTATATAGAAAAAAAATTATGTAAAGAGATATTCAAATAAAAATTAAAATGCACAGCTCTTCTTAAGTAGAAGGAAGCAACTTTTTCCCCTTACTTGCAACCTATTGGAAAGGCCAGATGTGTCATTAGTTGGGAAATAAAATAAAGTAATAAAGTAAGATAACGAATAATAATTATATAATAACTAATAATAAACGAAAATTTTATTATTCCACATGCACATTAACATCACCAGGTATGACTATTTGTTCAAATTCTGTGCAAATAACCGAAAGCATATCAGTAACTCATCAATAAAATCATGACATTGTTGGGGTGGTTTGTAAAGAACTACATATAAAACAGATGGAGAAAACCTCAACTCCATTTTGAATGACACATACTCAAATGATGAAAACTCTCCAAGTGATAGCTTCTGGATAAGAATATTATCCCTAAGAAAGGCACATACACCACCACCCTTTTTGTTTTCCCGTATTTTGGATAAAAATGTGAAATTCGATGGGGTGAATTCAATAAGGACCACATTTCCAGTCCTGCTGTCTAACCACGTTTCTGTTAAAAACATAAAATCAAGCTGATTTGAAGTTATAAAATCATTAATTAAAAAAGATTTGTTTCCCAAAGACCTGACATTGAACACTGCAAGTTTTAAGTCCGTTTGAGCAGGATCTGACTTAATCTGTTTGCAGGGGATTTGAATCAGATTTGTCTGATTAGACAATCTCACTGTTATTCTCTTCTTCAATCTGCGACTTCTGACTGTAGCTATGGAGCTAGGGGGGAGTGTTCTCTCCCAGGGCCTCAGGTTGATAAGTGGTTTATTATGACGAAAACTCCTGGAACAGCAGAGGCCCTCAGTGTCCTAATCACTGATAGTAGCCTTGATGCTAGTCAAGGCATTTGGAGCTGGTCTGGGAGGAGGCGGTCTGGGAGGGGGTGGAGGGGATCTGACAGGGGTGCATTGGACTCTAGGTAGTGGCCGAGGTGAAGCAGTGGTACTCCTGGGTGTTATTGGGGGGTGATGTTTTTAGTGATGATTATAGAACCCGTGACCTGGCCAAGTTAGGTGTAAGGGGTATCATCTTAATTCCAGATTTAACTAAAATTTCCAGGTGATCTGGAAATCCCATTGATGAATCCGGAGATGGGACAGAGATGGTGAGGTCCGCAGAAGGTGTTGATGTTACTGGGGGGGTCCATGGTCCTATTGGGGGAGTCCATTTCAGTGGTGGAGGTGTTGATGGTGGTACAGTCAGATGAGGATTCTTGGCTGGTGAGGCAGGAGTGCTTTTTTCATTCAGTGGCTGAGTACTCTTTCTCTGTTCAAGAGGGCACCCAGAACCATTTAGGTGTCTCAGGGAGTGCAGGAGATTATCCGTTAGCCTCCTGACCCCTCCCGTTTAGATGTGGGCCCTTTCCTTTGAATAGGTCGTCACGTTGCCAAAACAAGTTAAAGTTATCAATGAAGTGTACTCCTCTTGTCTCACAGGGCTTGGACAGCCATGTATTCAATGAGAGCAGCCGACTGAATTTATTGATCCTTCTGTCGATGTTTGGGAGTGGTCCACTGATAAAGGATTGCACTTCCAGGTTTTCAAGTTTGTCTAAAAGCCTGGAAAAATCCTTTTTTTAAACTTCTGATTCCCCCTTCCTCGTGTCAACTGCACCCACGTGTAGCATCAGCTGTTTAATCGCTGTGTGTTTGGACATGACTTGGGGGAGAAGTGCCGTTATATCAGTGACTGTAGCACTTGGAAAGCTGCATGTAGCAAATCTACCGTTGTCTAAGTCTCTGACAGCACCGTCTCCAAGCAGCAGGATATCTCTGACCTTCACTTTTGGCATAGAATCTCTGTCTCTGTTTGCCTGGTGCTTTTCCACAGATTCATGTCTCCTGTTCTCCATAGAATAAGCTTGATTTACTCCATGTTTTTCATTTACAGCAGAGTTTTCTGGTTCATTCACCTTTAGCTCAGTCAGTGGTTGGAATCTGTTTTTTAGCTGGATGTCTGGTGATGCTACATATGCTCTTGTGATTCCAGCATTCTTTTTTCTAATCCAGTGCTGCTTTGGCTGGGCACCAAGTTTATGCCAGGTGGCATAATTAGGCCCGAGCCGGTGATGACCGGGAGGGCCTATTGTTTTTGCTCGGATTTTTTATTTTATTTTTTTTATTCTCCCAATATGATGCTAAATTTGACCCAGTAAACATGAACCAAAAGTCATTTTTATTGGTCCCAGCCTTCAAGCTCGGCGAAAAATTTATATATTTGAAGTCGCCGAAAAAAAAAAATACGAAAAATGACTCAGTGGCGACCCCTACAAAAGTCAAAATACATTGGGCCTAAGGAAAGTGAAAGTAACTTTTTTCCAACTTAGAAAAATGAAACTTGGTACATCCATAGGACACCTCAGGGCAAACAGAAAAGTCTATGACAGCCACACCCTAAACTCAACAGGAAGTCCGCCATGTGGGGTGAAACACGCGGCCACTAAAATCGCACCCCTTGCACAGAAAGATGCAAATCATTGTGTTTTAATCTAAATGGCCCCAAATTTGGTAAGTATCAGCTAGACACATGTGCCTACCAAAGTTGTGACTTTGTTTTTGATATCTTATCGGGTATGGGTGTGGCAAGCCTCTAACGAGGTGGCCATTTTTGTGAAAATAAAATGTCTCGTAACTCTCAAACGCCTTCTTGGATCGAGTTGGACCCAAAAAGGTGTTTGTGCACATTCATGACCTGAACACAAAGATATGTAAATAAAAGGGTTATCCTTAGAAATGGCTCTACAGCGCCCCCTACAATCTTATAATGGGACCCAAGAATTTAGTTTGTCATAGAGACATGAAATTTGGTACACACATCTCGTATGTCATGACGAGCATAAAAGCCAATGACAACCACCCCCTATCTATAAATGTGTTGCCATAGCAACGTCCCAAATATGTGGAAAAAGTCAATGGGAAGTGAAAATTTTTGTTTGTCGTAGGCAAATGAAACTCGGTACACACATCCAGCATGGGCTTATGAACATAAAAGCCAATGGGGACCACACCCTATCACACACGGGAAGGCGGCCATTTTGAATTGAAAATGTGAGCCGACTTAGAATACACCTTTTTTTTAAAAAAACAACAGAAAATAGCTGCTTAATTTCCACAGACACCAAACTTGGGCAAAATGAGCTTAACATATGTATGTAAAATAGTTTTTCTAGACTTTTTTGCTCGAGTTATATTTTTTTTAATTATAATTTGGTATATATTTTTTTATTATAATTTTTCTGCAAAATGATCCTCAATTTGACCCAGTAAACGTGCAACTAAAAGTCATTTTTATTGGTCCCAGACTTCAGGCCATAAGTCAATACATAAAATTTATGTGTTTGAAGTCCCCAAAAAAGAAATATGAAAAATGACTCAGTGGCGACCCCTAGAAAAGTCAAAACATATTGGCTCTATGGAAAATGAAAGTAAATTTTTCCAATGTAGAAATACAAAACTTGGTACATCCATAGGACACCTCAGGGCAAACAGAAAAGTTTATTACAGCCATACCGTAAACTCAACAGAAAATCTACTATGTTGGGTGGAATGCGTGACCACCTAAATCTCACCCCTTGTGCTAAAGGCTTTTCATCTAAACAGCTCCAAATTTGGTGAGTATCATCTAGACACGTGCAAAAAAAAGTTATCAATTTGTTTTTTGATACATTTGTGGCTGTGGTCGTAATGAGTCTGTGAAGAGGCAGCCATTTCTTTGGGAAATAAATGCCGTTTCCCAATTGCCAGGATCCTTCCTTTAGAGCAGGCCCCTCCAGAGCCACGGCTAGAGTCTTAGAAAACTCCTCAGAATCCTTTGGAACTTGTAAACTTGTACTTTTAGACAAGTTATATTTTCATTTTGCCTTTTTAAACAGGTGGGGTGCAGCGATTCCTGAGTCATCTCAAATCTCCAGCCAGTACTTTGTTTTTCTTGCCTTAGCCCAAGCATAATCTATTATTTTCAAAGGTTCAGACAGCTCCCAGGAAAACCAGGGATTGTAGAGACCTTTAACACTAAATTACAAGGTGGTGTAGCAGGCCCCAGCAGTAGCACAGGCCCGGTTATTTGACATTACCGTGAAGTTTACGCTTTAAAGCACGAAATGCACTCCTCCGAGTGCATGTGTCCCCGCGGTCTCATGGGAGGCGAGGGCCTTTATCGCCGCTTGCGGCTTTAATTTTGTTTAAATCCCTTTGCTTTGCTCAGTTTTGGGAATGACACTGTATCATCCAAGTTTAAATTCACAGTCTTACCACATTGTGTGATCGGTATTGTCTCCTGAAGTCCTCTTTCAGATTCCAAAGCAAAAATCTTTGTTTGTAGCACACTGATTTCCTGTTGATATTTCCAGCAATTTTGGCAGAAAGAGTTTGTAGGAGTTGTTTTTACCCCAGACATGTTGAAAAATAGATACCAAGGCTCCAGTCGCTCGTCAAGTCCAACGTGTTGTTTAAAAAGTAAAAAAAACAAGTAAAATTAAAGTCGCCTCCTTGAGGGGACACATGCACTCGGAGGATTGCATTTCGTGTTTTAAAGCGTAAACTTCACGGTAATGTCAAATAATTGGGCCTGTGCTACTGCTGGGGCCTGCTACACAACCTTGTAATTTAGAGTTAAAGGTCTCCACAATCCCTGGTTTTCCTGGGAGCTGTCTGAACCTTTGAAAATAATAGATTATGCTTGGGCTAAGCCGAGAAAAACAAAGTTCTGGCTGGAGATTTGAGATGACTCAGGAATCGCTGCACCCCCCTGTTTAAAAAGGCAAAATGTAAATATTACTTGTCTAAAAGTACAAGGTTACAAGTTCCAAAGGATTCTGAGGAGTTTTCTAAGACTCTAGCCGTGGCTCTGGAGGGGCCTCCTCTAAAGGAAGGATCCTGGCAATTGGGAAATGGCATTTATTTCCCATAGAAATGGCTGCCTCTTCACAGACTCATTACGACCACAGCCACAAATGTATCAAAACAAATTGATAACGGTTGCAGCGTGTCTAGATGATCTCACTCAAACTTTGGAGCTGTTTAGATGAAAAGCCTTTAGACACAAGGGGTGCGATTTAGGTGGTCACGCATTCCACCCAACATAGTAGATTGTTGAGTTTACGGTATGGCTGTAATAAACTTTTCTGTTTGCTGAGGTGTCCTATGGATGTACCAAGTTTCATTTTCTACGTTGGAAAAAGTTACTTTCACTTTCCATATGCCCAATGTATTTTGACTTTTCTAGGCGAGGGCCACTGAGTCATTTTTCGTATTTTCTTTTCGGGACTTCAAATACATAAATTGCTTTGCTTGAAGTCTGGGACCAATAAAATGACTTTAGTTCACACTTTACTGGGTCAAATAGAGGATCATTTTGCAGAAAAATTATAATAAAAAAATGTATACCGAATTATAATAAAAAAAATATATAACTCGAGCAAAAAAGTCCAGAAAAACACTTTTCTATTTTACATACATGTGTTTAGCTCATTTTGCCCAAGTTTGGTGTCTGTGGAATGAATCAGCTATTTTTGTTGTTGTTTAAAAGAGGTGTATTTTAAGTCGGTTCACATTTTCAATTCAAAATGGCTGCCTTCCCGTGTGTGATAGGGTGTGGTCCCCATTGGCTTTCTTGTTCATAAGCCCATGGTGGATGTGTGTACCAAGTTTCATTCGCCTACAACAAACTAAAAATTTCACTTCCCCCTTTTTTTACATATTTGGGACGTTGCTATGGCAACACATTTATAGATAGGGGTGGTTGTCATTGGCTTTTATGCTAGCTGACATGAGATGTGTGTACCAAATGTTATGTCTCTATGACAAACTAAATTCTGGCTGGAGTCCCATTATAAGTTTGTAGGGGCGCTGGAGAGCCATTTCTAAAGATAACCCTTTTATTTACATATTTTTTGTTCAGGTCATGAATGTGCACAAACACCTTTTGGGTCCAACTCGATCCGAGAAGGCGTTTGAAAGTTAAGAGACGTTTATTTTCACAAAAATGCACAGGCTTGCCACACCCACACCCGATAAGATATCAACAACAAAGTTACAACTTTGGTTGGCACATGTGTCTAGATGATACTCCAAATTTGGGGCCATTTAGATTAAAACACAATGATTAGACACAAGGTGCGATTTTAGTGGTCACGCATTCCACCCAACATAGTAGATTTCCTGTTAAGTTTAGGTATGGCTGTAATTGACTTTTCTGTTTGCTCTGAGGTGTCCTATGGATATACCAAGTTTCATTTTTCTACGTTGGAAAAAGTTACTTTCACTTTCCATATGCCCAATGTATTTTGATTTTGTAGGGGTCGCCACTGAGTCATTTTTCGTTTTTTTTTCGCGACTTCAAAACATAACATTTTCGCCGAGCTTGAAGTCTGGGACCAATAAAAATGACTTTTTGTGCATGTTCACTGGGTCAAATAGGATCATTTGGTCACAAAAATAAAAAAAAAAAAAACAATAGGCCCTCCCGGTCATCACCGGCTCGGGCCTAAATATAAAAGCAAAATCCAGTTAAAAGAAAGTAAAAAGTAATGTAAAAAAGTTAAGCAGAGGTGCGACTGCACTCTTCAGAAGCAGGAAGCAAAAAGAAAAAAAGGAAGCAAATGTATTGTTACACCCTGTTGTGGAAAACTGTAGACCACCTTATGGAGCCAACTGGATTTGAGACAAAGCTAGACTGAAAGACAATTGTATGACTTAGAGCCAGGCCTCTCTCATAGAACCCCTTCAAAAAGGTTCTCGAGTAAGGGCGCCACCATACAGCGATATACCGCCGTCCACCAGAGGGCAGGCTCCAAAGCAGAAATATAAGGAGAAACCCAATGGCGACTTTACAAGTGTAAAAATCATGTTTACAGCCTGGTACAAAAGATGGCTGGTACTACGTGACAACTCTGGAACTCTGGGGGTGTAACCGCCATTTTATTGTGGTAAGGACAATATTGGTGAATAGGGGAGCAATGGACTGAAGACATATTTTGTTACAATCATTGCTTAGAGCAGGAGAGATTTATTCACCAACAAGACAGGCCTGGAGACACAAACACTCAATACGAAATGTGTCATTGCATGTTCAAGTCTGCTATTCTTCTGAAACAAAATGGTATACTGTATGTAGCTACGTATTGTCATTGATTGGACTATGTAGTCTTAACCTTGTATTTGTTTATGTAAGCATGGAGCGGGCTACAGATATATAGACAGTGTAATCATAGCTTCGCTCCGGACAGGCCTCTGACCAGAACACACAGTTCTAACAGAAATGGTCGGGGATTGATGGTTAGGGATTAATGTACAGATCTTAAATTGGGTTAAGGACATTACAAATGAATAATTCTCTAACACACCCCTAGTTACATATTTGAACAAAAAATTGGCCATTTTTTTACTGAAAGCCACTAATTTGCCAGAAAAGAAAAAAAAAAGCCAAGGTGTACATTTGTGTCTCCTTTTGTGGGTACCGTGATGGCAGGTCCAGCGAAGGCCAGGCTCAGCAGCATCAGCAGGGGTATGACCTCGTGGTTGGGGTCAATGTAAGGCAAACTCAGGCTGCGGTCATGGCAGTTAAATCCAGACTTGGCTGGCTTGAACACATCCGTCCACTCAAGAAAGTACAGACTGACCACAAATGACACCAATATTGGTAGCTGTGGGAAAAGAAAAAAGGAAAAGGCGTCAGGCAGATCCGATCCAATAAATAAGTGAAAGCAGGAGGAGCTGGGCAGATTGGCATCAATACATAAACAGGCAGTGAAAGCTACAAATGTCCCTCCGTCCCAACGGCTGAGTGAGCAGGCTAATGCGATTTGATAATGAAGATGGAAGAAACAGCTTTGGTGACCTGAGGATGGAGCTGTGGGTGATAGAATATGTCTAAAGGAATTAATTGCTCTCATAAACAAATAAAATGCTCACACAAATCTAGTAAAGCTGCCCCCTTGTAAACAGTCAGCGTAGCCGTCTTGAGGTTTAATATCACATTGGACTTAAAGGTGTTACAGAGGATGTTTTGTTTAATAGATTTTTGCAATATTACTTAAAACTGCCTTTACTAACTGATAACCGACTATTAGGTGCACTGAAAGGAAAATTTGTATAAATCATCTGTGGATGTGTTGGGGCCCTAAAAACATCAGCCAATGGTTGGCGCAATCACCGCACCAACCATTGGCCCTCTGTCTTGTCAATCACTGTCACTATGTGCATTACATTATGGGCACATGTTCCAGTTGCTGTGCATGCATAGACAGTGTGTTTATGTAGCTATGGTGCTATCCCCGGCTTTCATGTTGCTCTGTTGGTCTGACCACAAAGTTGCAAAATTGCTGAGAAACAACCTGAAGCAGGTAGTGGCAAAAAAAAAAAAAAATCTCCTTTTGAGGAATATAAGAGGAGAAAAACGTCTCAAAACGCTAAACGCTAAACAAAACCAGAGTGTGTCTTGAGGATCGTTTTTCACAATGGTGTGCTCTGAAGACACAAAGGGTTTCCTACTGATGGGTCCATTGCCAGATTTCTGCTGGACAGGGAACTTTTGTTGATTTTTTGGTGACTTTGGGAAACATACAAACTTGTATTCTGCCTCTTTAAGGCCCAACCAAAAACCGTGGCTGACAAGGAATGTCTATAGACTTCTGAGGACGCGTAATGCTGCCTTCAGAGCTGGTGATGAGATGGGCCTGAGGACAGCTAAGGCCAACCTGTCACGTGGCATTAGGAAGGCTAAGAGACAGTACTCCAGGAGGATAGCCCATAGGTACAGCGACAGCAGAAACACAAGGAGCCTGTGGCAGGGGATCCAGTCCCTCACAGACTACAAACCCCCTACTCTGACGTGTGACAGCTCCACCCCCCTGCTGAATGAGCTTAACACCTTCTTTGCCCGCTTTGAAGCACACAACAGCACCACTGCTCAGAAGTTGTCACCTCCTACTGATGACCAGATGGTGACACTGCCTAGGGACAGAGTGAGAAGAGCCCTCAGCAGGGTCAACGCACACAAAGCTCCAGGTCCTGACAACATTCCTGGACTTGTATTGAGAAACTGTGCTGAGGAACTCACTGATGTCTTCACAGACATCTTCAACATCTCATTGAGACAAGCTGTTGTCCCCACATGCTTCAAAGTAACCACTATCATTCCAGTCCCTAAGAAATCATCCCCATCCTGTTTCAACGACTACCGCCCAGTCGCACTTACCCCCATCCTTATGAAGTGCTTTGAACGGCTAGTCATGCACCACATTAAGTCTGTTCTCCCCCCCTCCCTGGACCCCTACCAATTTGCATATCGGTCAAAACGCTCGACCGACGACGCCATCACCACTACTGTCCACTCTGCACTCACTCACCTGGAAAATAAGGACACTTATGTGAGAATGCTGTTCTTAGACTTTAGTTCAGCATTTAATACAATCATTCCCTCACAGCTCACCCATAAACTGTCACACCTGGGACTCTCTGAACGTGGAGAAGACGAAGGAGATTGTTGTCGACTTTAGGACAATGCACACCCAGCATGCTCCTCTGACCATCAATGGTGTGACCGTGGAAAGGGTGAGGAGCACCAAATTTCTGGGGGTGCACATCACGGAAGACCTCTCCTGGACCGCCAATACCACAGCACTGACCAAGAAATCACAGCAGCGACTCTACTTCCTCCGTAAGCTGAGAAGAGCCGGTACCCCAGCCCCCATCATGTGCACCTTCTACAGGGGCACCATTGAGAGCATTCTGACCAGCTGCATCACTGTGTGGTATGGCGCCTGCAACGCATCCTGCCGGAAAGCGCTTCAACGCATAGTGAGAGCAGCTGAGAAGATTGTTGGTGTCTCTCTTCCCCCCCTCCAGGACATTTACAACACCCCTCACCCGGAAAGCCCTCGTCATTGCGAGCCCCACCCACCCATCGCACAGCCTTTTCAGTCTGCTGCCGTCAGGGAAGAGACTACGCAGTCTCCAGGCAAGGACCAATAGACTTAAGGACAGCTTCATACCCCAAGCTGTCAGGACACTGAACTCCCTCCCGTCTCTGCCCCCTCCCCCCTTTTTTCCCCCACACACCTGATCTCTGGATCACCCTCCCTCATTAGTTCTCCTCCATTTTTATCTACCTCATTATGTTGCTTCTCTTGCATTCACTCCTATAATTTATAACTGCACTGACCTTATATGACGTAATTGCATTATTATTATTATCACTATTGTTTGCACTATTTCTTATCGCACCTTATCCCATAATTCACATACTCATCTGTTGTGTTACTGTTAATTTGTTGTTGTTGTTAATTGTAGGCACCTACGGTTAGAGAGTCACAGAATTTCAAATCTCTGTATGTACTGTATATATAGTAGAATTGACAATAAAGCTGACTTTGACTTTTGACTTTGACTTAAAATAGCCCCTCCTTCCATTTATCTTTGTTATCTAAGGCCTGGTTGCAAGGGCAGCAGTCCAAGTACAAACCCCACACGTCCCCCTCCCTAGACACTTCCTCCAGCTTTAGGCCAGCCCAGAGACTAAGTCCCTCCAGCCTGTCCTAGTTTTTCCTTGTGCGCAATTGAATCCTCGTGCCCTAGTTGTATTAACAACCCCCCAACTTTCACACCCGTACTTGATTCTACAGGGATCGTAGTGACAAGTCTGGGGTGCCCTGTTGTGAAAATATTTACAGTGTAGTCAAGCTCCATCAAGCTAATTAAGTGCCATCCCCACTCCTCCCTCCCCCAGCTTAATAAAGCCACTGAACTATTCATGAGATGGATGAACATGCGGACTTAATCTGCATGTGAGAACAAAGACTTGCAGCTAGAGCGCAGTTGAAATAACCCCTATTAACACTAGAAGTCCCAGAGATTTGTAACCCTCCTTTAGCCAAGTGAAAGCTAACTGGCTAGTCTTTTGGCTATCATTAGCATCAATTCATGTGTAAATATGGTCATTACCTGAGCAATCTGCAGGGGGGTTGGGGGTGTGTGTGTGAATGGTTGCTGGTGGCTTGTTTGTATGTGTGGGGGAGGGAGGGCTGCTAAAAGCAGAGAACTCGGCAGGCCTTGGAAATGATCCTGAGTGAAGTAAACCCTTGTGACTCAGATGGAGAAGACATACAGACGTGGACAAAAATGTTGGTACCCTTCAGTCAATGAAAGAAAAACTCACAATGGTCACAGAAAAACTTTATTCTGACAAAAGTAATAATAAATAAAAATTCTATGAATGTTAACCAATGAAAGTCAGACATTGTTTTTCAACCATGCTTCAACGGAATTATTTAAAAAAATAAACTCATGGAACAGGCCTGGACAAAATTGATGGTACCCCTAGAAAAGACTGTTAATAATGTGACCAAATGGACATGTTAATTCAAGGTGTGTGCACTAATTAGCATTGTAATCTGTCAGTGGCAACATGGACCAGAGGAAGCAAAGGAAAGAGTTGTCGCAGGAGAATAGAAAGAAAATTATGGACAAGCATGATAAAGGTAAAGGCTATAAGACCATCTCCAAGCAGCTAGATGTTCCTGTGACTACAAGAATATTATTCAGAATTTTAAGATCCATGGGACTGTAGCCAACCTCCTGGACGTGGCGCAGGGAGGAAAATTGATGACAAATCAAAGAGACGGATAATCCGAATGGTAACAAAAGAGCCCAGAAAGACTTCTAAAGAGATCCAAGGTGAACTCCATGCTCAAGGAACAAGGAGGACACCATTGTTGAAAACAAATCATAAAATGTGCTGGCCAGTGTCAGACAGCTTGGTCTCAGCTCGGTCACTAACTTTTTTATATTATTTGTAAATATGTGTACAAATGGTTGGTTTCTTTATTTTGTTTTTGTACTATTTTAATCAATAAATCTCAGCAACAAGGAAAAAACTTGTGTGTTTTCTCTCCTAAGATGGCAAAGTGAAAAGCATGGCCCCACATAGTTTACATAACAAAAGCAACTGTTAGTCTAAAGCCTTCCAGCCCAAGTCTGGCTGTCCTGCAGTTTTACAGTAGGCCCCATAGTTTACATAACAAAAGCAACTGTTCACAGCTGATTACATGAGATGGATGAACATGCGGACTTAATCTGCATGTGAGAACAAAGACTTGCAGCTAGAGCGCAGTTGAAATAACCCCTATTAAATCCAGACTGAATGTGTGAAAGTGGCTTTAAGGATACATGTGGCATCTCAGTGGCTCACCTGTGGAGGGCATACCAGAGGAGACCCAACATTTAGCCTTGTTTTCTCTGTAGTGGTATGGGTCGGGTCCGTATGGTTCCACTGAGCTGGGTCCAGTGACAGTTGTCTGCTCCCGTCTATTGAGGACTTCTAACCACTATATTTAAAAAAAATGCTACTTTATATTTAATTTGTAAATGTGGCAGACTTATATTGAGCCAATAACTGCAGTAAATTCAATTTCACCAAGCTTTTACAAATGCTCTTGGAGTGTGATGTCTGCAGTGAGCAGAGCTGTCAGGCAAGAGAAAGTCAAAGCAGAATGTGCCGAAGCTTAAACCATTTAGTGTGATATTTGTACTTGATGGTCATGATATAGAAATTTATATCTCAATCAGCCAGCTACAATACATTGAGTATTTTCAATATATTGCCCACCTCTACTGTAAAGCTAATCTTCTGCCAGGTAAAGGACCTAAAAGGTATCTGGAAGGAACCTGGAACAGCAAAGAAATAAACCAGCTCAGTACAGTAGTAGGAGATAATGTGGCTGATCCAGGGCAGTGCCAGTAAACTTCCCAGAAGGGTCACTGGAGGCTGTGCCCCAGCTAAACTCATCACAGAGTGTAGAGAGAAAATGGCCCAGCCCTATCACCATGTAAAACAAGTTTGTTGGATCAAGGCTTACAATAACATTAAAAGCCAGACAACCCGTGTAAAGAACTGCCATCTCCACCTGCTCAGGGAAGATACACAGGCCAGAGCTGCCGTTTCAAGCTAGGTCATGGTAAACTGAACTGGACTGTTCGACTCATGGAGGCATGTGCATCTGTAGACACAGTAGTGAGAGTTGACGGCACCATGGGACAGCAACATGGGATTGGCTCCTGGTTCTTATTAACTGCCATATAAACAAGTCCACCAGAGCATTTCTTACATTTTTACATGATGTTGAGCCATTTTGTGAGTATTCTAACAATCTATACATCAATACATTCCCTAAATCCCATATTTTAAGAATATCTGAGCAGTAAGTTTATAAAGAAACTGATAAAAAGTGCAATTAACCAGAAAAAAAATACACATATTTTCCCAAAAACATGAAATTTCATAGCTATATTCACAAAATTCTGAGTATAAAAAATGTGCAGAAATTTTATTTGAAGTGTCTATCCAATTCAGTTTTTGAGATAGACATATTTTTATAAACTGTGAAAAAACGAAAATATAATTTATATTTTTCCACAATTTGCAAAAAAGACAGCATGTACAACAAAAAACTATTTACAATACTACATTCAAATTTCTAAGTGTAACAGAAACTTAAGGGCACACTTAACTTTGTAAAGCCTGGGGAGGCAATACACTGCAGACCTATCTGACAAACAGATGGGGAAAACCGTCATGAAGCAGCTCTCTGACGGACTGGCAAGGATCGACCAAAGCCAACTCCCTGGGAAGTATAAGGTCTGGTGCTACCAGTTTACACTCTACAGGAGGGTAATGTGGCCCCTGAAAATGAGTGAGATTCCCTTATCAACCGTAGGTAAGATGGATGGAAAAGCCAACTCATTCATCCGCAAGTGGTTGGGGTTGCCTATCTGAAACCTGATATCTGAAAAGCCTCTTTGGAAAAAACATGCTGCAGCTACCACTACAGTCCATACAGTTGGGCTACATGCAAGAAAAGACCAGGTTGGTTCTCGTGCTGAGGGAGTCCACAGACGAGTCAGTAAGGAACGCAAATGCCAAGGTTCCCACTGGCCGCAAGTGGAATGCCCAAACCGAGGTCGATCAAGCTGTTGGTCGGCTACAACACCGAGAGATCATGGGCAGAGTTCAGGCAGGAAGAGCAGGACTAGGATGGGGAGAGACGCCACGCTTTTGGTCCAAGGTCAATCAAAAGCAAAGGAAGGAGATGGTGACGAGGAAGGAGGAAGATCGCTACAAAATCAAAGCCGTGTCACAGGGTCGACAAGGAAGCTGGACAACCTAGGAGGGAATTATGAAACGGAACATCAGTTGGTCAGACGTGTGGAAAATCCCACAGGCAAGACTTAGCTTTCCTCATTCGTGCAACCTACGACACGCTTCCCTGCCCTCGGAACCTCCACCAGTGGTTTGGGAATGAAGAATCCTGCGTACTCTGCAATGCCCCCAACGCAAGTCTACAGCACATCTCATCAGGCTGTAAGATCGCTCTCTCACAGGGACGCTACAGATGGCGCCACGATCAGGTCCTGAGTGCCGACAGGGTAGCAAACAACCGCCATCAGCAGAGGAACCCACCATCTTCGTGTCGGAAGGAGGGGTAAGGAGAAGCACCAGAGCAAGAGAAACAGCAAGGCCCTTCTCCCCCAACCAGGAGTGGGACATGAGGGTAGACCTGGACAGGCAGCTCCGGTTCCCTACGGAGATAACCACCACATCTCTCCGGCCAGACATAGTGGTGTGGTCAACCAAGGCAAGAGTAACGCACCTCATTGAGCTCACTGTACCACTGGAGGAGGGGATCGAGGCCGCCTTCGAAAGGAAGAAGTCCAAGTACTCAGAGCTCGCTGCTGAGTGCTGGGAGGCTGGCTGGAAGACAACCATCCATCCAGTGGAGGTTGGATGTCGAGGTTTCCTTGGGTTGTCAACCATACACCTCAGGAGTGACCGGAGGGAGGCTAAGGAGGGCAACAAAGGATCTGGCAGAGGAGGCAGAGAAAGGTAGCTTTTGGCTCTGGCTCAGGAGGAAAGATAGGTGTTGGGGGAAGAACATCTAACCCCATGTACCAGCTGCAGGGAGAACAGCTATCAGCTGCAGGGGGTGACAGGGAGACGTCCCTGTCACTGCTCCGCCACCAGGAGACGTTCCAGAATTAAAGGAGCAAAGCCGGGTGAACGGTGGTTTCTGGCTGATGACCCTGCAGCTGACCCATGGGCACTGGAGGAGGTGCGACAGGCAGCAATGCCCAGCAGGTGGTAACATCTTCCTGTGCAATTACTGTATAAGACCATGTTCATAAAAGTACAATAAACAACCAAAAAAGAAAAACCATTTCAGTGGATCGGAGAAGTCAACTCCTCCATTAACTGGTTGTAGTCCTTCACAGCTGATGGCACCTGCGCCTCCACTGGTGTCTACTTTCCCCCAACCTCTCCCAAAATGCCCAGATACAGCATGAGCCCAGTGTACTGGAGCAGCTCATTTTCTCTAAGCTCTGCCCATTTGAATTTTTTTACCTTCCACAGCAATATTTTTTGCTGGATTTTTACTGGTGTTTTCACACAGTGTTTTATCAAAAAGCATCTTGAAAAGTTCTGATGGATATGGAATGTCCACACATTGTGACAGGTGGCTGCACACCTGGCTGTCTTTCAGGGAGGAAATGTGGCATGGGGTGTGGCAGGCCATCCTCTTGGCTCTTCCAGCTCCAGGAAGTGCATCTGAATGATTGCTGCTTTTGTGTGCCTGCTGCTGACTCCCTCTTCTGCCTGTCCTCAGTGAAGTGGGTGGGGCAGGGGAGCAGAAGACCCTATCTCCTCCTCAACAACACTGCAGACAGAATAAGTCAGACATAAATATGAAAACACAACAGTAATGATTTATATATATACATGCACTAACTAATGCAACTTGAATTGAATATAAAACTGACTGACAAGTTTGTCAGTAGCATTATATATGCTTTCAACATAACACGCATGAAGTTACACGTACTAGACCTATTACGCACAACAACAACAACAGAACAATGATGCGCAAATATTTGGCACTACTTTTCTCTAACTCAAACTCAAAACATGTCATGAAATAGGGCGGCACAGTGGCAGAGTGGTTAGCTCTCCTGCCTCACAGCAAGAAGGTCCTGGGTTCAACCCCATCCAAGGCAGGGCCTTTCTGTGTGGAGTTTGCATGTTCTCCCTGTGTCTGCGTAGGTTTCCTCCGGGTACTCCGGTTTCCCCTACCACCAAAAACATGTACAATAGTCCCCCCCCCAAACACACATGGGGCCAGGTCATGTTTGTAAATGAGAATTGGTTCTCAAACAGTTTACCTGGATAAATAAAGGTTAAATGAAAATAAATAAAGGTTAAAATATATACTTACATGTCATAGAAGGGATCTATTCCTTCAGTGAAGTGGACTTATTCATAACTGTCGGCACTATCTGGATCAGACGAGGAGTAAGAAACCTGTCTTCATCATCTGACGCAGTTACCAGATCCGGCCAAAGGGTAGTGCCATTTGCGCCGGGTTTTCGCAAATCCATAATTATCCGTGATGGAGTGGGGAGTTAGTGCAATGTGTGTGGTGAGTGTCTGGAGTATGCGTGATGTTTGTTTTTGTAAAAGAGTGAGATATAGAATGAAAAGCTGCAGAAGTCTGCTGCGTAGCAAGTACTGTGAGCCAAAAGAAAGTTTCCCGCAGGAAAATTTGTTAATTTCCGGTTCCACGACCAATCATATAATAGTTTATGCTCACAACTTGTAGACGTATATTCCTACGTAGGAAGTACTGTGAGTGCATATCAGAGCTATAGATCACCTGGAGAAGCCGTGGTCCATATGTAATGATTTTACCGTGAGCGGTTTTTGCTAGACATTTGCAAACCCCTTAGAGGAACGAAACAGCGGTCTGAGACGTGTAGAAAGCGTGACATCAAAGTATAACTTCTCCACTTTCATATGCAAAAAAAAAAATGTATTATTGCTCCATCTTATTTTGTTGCAAATCTACATCATCTAAAATAGGTAAGCAAATGGGATTACGGGCGCTTCGTCTGTCTTTAAAGGGTTAAAGCATCCCCTCTCTGCTGCGTACTGAGGCCAGCGGCTGATTATACGCACATACAGACTGTTTACTGAGTAGAACTAACTTCAGCACTGACCTACTTTACACTGCCGCTGCTTCTGTCAAGTTCAGCAGACACTGGTTTACATTTTGGTATCTGTAGCTAAACCTGTAAATCCGTTCTAAAGCTGTAACAATAAGTATATACCTAATGGAGACCTACTGGGAGAATCCTTTTAAACATTACTTCATCAGACCAGCAAAACTGGAGCTCAGAACAAGGCATTTGACATACCCAGCCCAGAATCCTGATCAAAAAACATTATGGAAACCATGCCCTATCACTAACAACTAGGAATGTAACAATTGACTCCACTCACAATTTGATTAAAATCACGATTCTTACATTCTAACAATTCAATTTTTCACGATTTTCTTTTATGAAATGAGTTGAGTCAAATTAGTGTCAAGTGACGTTTTATTATTTCATGTATCAGGGCTCCAGACTATCGTTTTTTAATCACCGTCCCAGTACCTTCCCGAAAGCCAGTTCCAACAGTCCCGAAGTAAATGCCAACTGTCCACATATTTATTTTAAAATATAGGCTAATGTTTTTCCATAAACATAAGTTTCTGTTAATGGACATAAGTTTATGTTTATAAACAAAAATAAACAAACAAAATAAAAAAATAATTGTTAGGTTGGGATCACAAACAAGACGACAAAGACTGCACATGGTAAATTTAGAAATGGAAGACCGGTTTAATTCTAGCAAGAATGAAATAAATCAAACACATGCAACAATGGTACATGGTGATTTCCTTAATGCTTACAGCACATAAATTTGAAAATAATAAAATCAAATTCTACATTCTCATTTACAAACATGACCTGGCCCCATGTGTGTTTGGGGACTATTGTACATGTTTTTGGTGGTAGAGAACCGGAGTACCGGAGGAAACCTACAACACAGGAGAACATGCAAAACATGCAAACTCCACACAGAAAGGCCCTGCCTTGGATGGGGTTGAACCCAGGACCTTCTTGCTGTGAGGCAGGAGAGCTAACCACTCTGCCACTGTGCCGCCCTAGTCTATATTAAAGTAACTTAAAATCTCCAATAAATCTGCCTCTGATGGATTTAGACCTGGTTAATTACTTTGTGTTCAATAATTAGTTTTTATTAACTTAAGCTGAGCCCTTAAACCTCTTTAGATCAAACCCAATAATAAGGACCTCAATTTCAACATCCACACTCTTGTCACCATGCTAGAAACTATTTGCAACAACTTGTTGAAAGTGATGTTAAAATAGTTAGTAGGTTCGGCAAGAATTGAGATGGAGACAAACCCACTTTATGGAATTTGGAATAGATGGTCAAGTGTTCCTCTTGCAAGATACTGTAATAAACGGTTATTACAGTATCTTGCAAGAGGAATACAGCATTTGGTGGTACAGCATGAAATGGTTCCACGAGCATTACATAGAGAGTTTTTATATGATTGTGGATGCCCCTGTTGAAAAACAGCATCTTTGAAGATTGGTTTAAGTGTTGCGACACTGATTAGCATGAAGCCAACAAAGAATATAATTTTATCCGGTGTCTGACCCAGCCTGATCAACACAATGTCACATAAAGATGTCACAGTTCAGATGTCACTATTCTCTTAAGTGATTTTGCTGGCTCACGATTAATCGTTACATCCCTACTAACAACCAATTGGCCATTTTGACTTGAACATGTGACAACCCTTTGTTGTAGCACTTACATTTTAGCTAGCCCCTCCTTGGGTATGTTACATTGTTGTGTGCATCAGCCCAGGGACTGCACTAAATCTGGTACAAAAAATTTTCTAAATAAAGAATAAACTATACTATTAAACAAAGGGACTTTGTTTGCCTCAATATCAAGTAGTCACCTGTGCCAACAAAATGTATCAATTATGTATCATTTACATTATATTATCAGCTTTGAGTGTGGTCGTGACAAAGCCACCAACCGTGTTTTTAGGCAAATTTAATTTGGTACCACAGCTGCGCCTCTCTGATAAAAATGAATAGGAGGGGAAAATGTAGTAGTTAGGACCCTGAGCAAAACCCTCATAGGGACAGTGACCAATCACCAATAGCGCCCCCTGCAAAATTGAATTTTTTTTTTGTTTGAGTTTCACTGCTGCTTTTTCTGTGAAAAGCTGTGTTCCCGAGGACCTAAGGCCTCATGGTCGCAACAGTGGGACAGGGCCGTTTGACGCCGTTTGCAGCTTTAGTATTATATTTACAGTACATTTGGAGACTATGGTGGTCCTAATTAGTCTATGGTGGCGAGCCATAGTCTCCTTAATGTGTGGGAAACACATTAACATGTTGATACTGAAAGCTTCTGATTGGAAAAAAGCTCCAACATAAACAAAGAACCTATGAACTGGAGGGAATAGATGATTAGGAATAATTTAAACCAAATTAATTAAATAAAATATATAAGATTGTGATTCTAGGCCAGCATAGAGCGGGAACGAGTCTGCGTACCAACCACTGGTGTAGCCAGGAATCACAACGTAGGTGGGCCCAGAGAAAATCGAGTGGGTCTAGTAGTGTTGTCACGATACTGGAATTTCTAACTTCGATACCTTCAAAAATATCAATATTCGATACCATTTTCGATACCGAAGGGAAAACAACCGTCACAATATTATTATTTTTTTTATATTTTATTTAAAGATAAATATAACATGATAGAACATGACAAAGGTATATTTTACATTAACAAAAAAAATGTCTTGAGGTAGTTCAGGGGTCTTCAATTAAAATCAGCCATGGTCCGCTTAGTTAACTTTCCTCACCATGAGGGGTTCGGAAAATTTTAATAAAAAGGATGTGTGTTTGAATATAATTGTAGCAGAACCACCATTGGAATCCCCACGGATTAACTGTCCTGCCTTTTTTTTCCATTACCAGAGGCCTTCAGAGACAAGCCTGAGACTTAACACTGTTTTCTTTCAGATAAAGGCATGGCCAAAGTGCTTTATGGACAAGAAATGCTATTAATGACTTTGCTCTTGCTTTTACAAGCAGTGGAACCTGGGTCCACCAGGCACCAGGATCAAAGGTGTCTCAGGACCAGAGCCACCCCCTGGTGCCATGTCTTTTTAACCATAAAACTGAAGATAAAATTGTTGTTTTAGCTGGACCACTGCAAAGACCACTTCCTGGAGCGAGAGCGCTCCGTCTACACTCCGAGTGACAGTCGGAATGCTTTTGATCCTGACATCCCAGAATGATCAAAGACCGCCCCTGGTGGTCAAATGAACAAATGACTCTATCCAATCATCAAAAGACAATTTCGTAATTCTTACATTAAAGGAAAATGTATTTTTGATATTGTGTTGTTTATACTGTTCTTTTCCAGGACACGGAGTTGCAACAAATAACTCCCTTTATCGTTTCCGTTTTGTTTTAAATGAAATGTAATCAATGTTTCAACAATATTCTACACACTCATAATACTCGACTTTTCTTTGTATAATCCTACAAATAAATGTTTGTTATGTGTTATGAGAATGGGTTGAAACAAAAGGAATGTTTTAAAAACTTTAGTTAAAACTTTAGTTAGACGTTCCCAAGCAACTTCCTCTTCCGCCGGAAGAGTGCCCCCCGGCTCAGTCAATAAAAGCTGGCTGCGAGCCAAAACTCTTTCTCTTCTGCTTTTCGCCTATTGACCCCTGCGTCTACGGTTCATCGGGACCGTTAAATGCCACCATGGCTAAAGCTTGAGCCTCGTGTTAGCGCGAGTAAACTTTTGTTCTAAGATTGTGCCTGCTAAAGCGCCTGCTCCTTTCCCAAGGGAGCGCGCGCAGAAGCAAGTTTTAACCAGCAAACAGCTGAGAACTCTTTCCATGGACACTGCAATGACCTGCCCAACCTAAGACTTTTTAACGGTGCACGGAGGCCCAGGCATTTCGGCAACAACCGGACATCTCTCTCTCTACACCGGCTGCAAACCCTCTGGAGGAGACGAGACGCGACGGCATCCTTGGTGTGGAACGCCCCAGGAAGCGTCCAGAACGCTCCAACACTCATAACGCTCGGACCGCTGATAGCGACCCACCTAATCGTGCCAGCCCCGCTGACCTCAAGAGTAAGTCCGCACGTGACAACAGCCTTGGCGTCGTTAGAATGTCCTCTGCCCAAAATCGCCACCCCTTTCTCCGTTAAAGGCCCTTTGGTTAAATGCCATCAGTTAGATTATGTCTAAACATTCCTCTGGTTTCACAAACCCTGTGAAAGCAAATAATTATTTCTGTATTTAATCCTTTGTTCGTTCCTGTGTTTTGTGTTTATCCTTTCCCCTGTTCCAATGTTAAGTTATCCTTATACCTGTGTTAGATCTGTGTAATTTTAATAAAACCCCATAAAAGACATTAATGTTTCTCTGTTTATAATTAAGAAATGTTCGAAAACAATAGAATCTCTTCCTTTAAGATTAATGAGACTAGGCAAAACAGTTTCTCTGGACCTGTTAAAACCAGGGTGGTGCCCCTTTTAATTAGAAATTAATTTTAATGAATTAATATTAATATCAAAATTAATTATTGAAATTATTAAAATTTATCTTCTATATGTTTATACAAACATACCCTTGTATATTACACTATATACGCTACATAATTCTTTAAAGTAAAGTCTCATTTATTCCACACCTACAGCCTCAAACAATATGGAGATGAATGTTGATTATAAAATACAGGAAACAGTGGATACTTTGTTTACATGAGGAGGATGTTTTCACCAAACACATCTCACAGACAAAAGGAAAATACTACAAAATCAAAAGAGGCTAAAGCTAAAAGGACCTGGTGGTTTATCGACAGCCTGGAATCCTGCATATAATGCCTAATACTCCTTGTGCGAGAACATTTAAATACAAAATCATCAATTCAAGCCAAAACATATTTGTTAAAGAAATATGACAAAGATGACTGTCATAATTAATCTCTTTCTATTGTCATTCCTCTGAAAACAACAGGAACAAGGATTGAGCACTGAGCATTTCTTTAACATTGTCTGTTGCCAATAATTAGGCCTGAGATGATGACCGGGAGGACCTATTGTTTTTGCTCGGATTATTATTTTTTTTTTTAAAGTGCCATGGACCTAAGGAAAGTGAAAGTAACCTTTTTCCAACGTAGAAAAATGAAACTTGGTACATCCATAGTACACCTCATGGCAAAAGTCTATGACAGCCACACCCTAAACTCAACAGGAAGTCCGCCATGTGGGGTGAAATGCACAAATCCTTGTGTTTTAATCTAAATGGCCCCAAATTTGGTGAGCATCATCTAGACACGTGTCTCTTAACTCTCAAACGCTTTCTCGGATCGAGTTGGACCCAAAAAGGCGTTTGTGCACATTCATGACCTGAACACAAAGATACGTAAATAAAAGGGTTATCTTTAGAAATGGCTCTCCAGCAACCCCTACAAACTTATAATGGGACCCAAGAATTTAGTTTGTCATAGAGACATGAAATTTGGTACACACATCTCTTATGTCATGACGAGCATGAAAGCCAATGGCAACCACCCCCTATCTATAAATGTGTTACCATAGCAATGTCCCAAATATGTGTGAAAAATTTAGTTTGTCGTAGGCAAATGAATCTTGGTACACACATCCAGCATGGGCTTATGAACAAAAAAGCCAATGGAGACCACACCCTATCACACACGGAAAGCGGCCATTTTAAATTGAAGATGTGAACCGACTTAAAAAACAACAAAAAATAGCTGCTTCATTCCACAGACACCAAACTTAGGCAAAATTACCTAAACACATGTGTGTTAAATAGACAGGCGTTCTTGACGTTTTTGCTCGAGTTATATATTTTTTTTATTATAATTTTTCTGTAAAATGATCCTCAATTTGACCCAGTAAACGTGCAACTAAAAGTCAAATTTATTGGCCCCAAAATTCAAGCCCGGCAAAAAATGTATGTATTTGAAGTCCCCGAGGAAAACAAATGAAAAATGACTCAGTGGCGACCCTGGAAAATGTGCCTATGGAAAGTGAAAAGTAATTTTTTTTCAAATGTAGAAATACAAAACTTGGTACATCCATAGGACACCTCAGGGCAAACAGAAAAGTTTATTAAACTCAACAGGAAATCTACTATGTTGGGTGGAATGCGTGACCACCTAAATCGCACCCCTTGTGCTAAAGGCTTTTCATCTAAACAGCTCCAAATTTGGTGAGTATCATCTAGACACGTGTGCCAAAAAAGTTATCAATTTGTTTTTTGATACATTTGTGGCTGTGGCCGTAATGAGTCTGTGAAGAGGCAGCCATTTCTTTGGGAAATAAATGCCATTTCCCAATTGCCAGGATCCTTCCTTTGGAGGAGGCCCCTCCAGAGCCAAGGCTAGAGTTTTCTAAAACTCCTCAGAATCCTTTGGAACTTGTAAACTTGTACTTTTAGACAAGTAATATTTACATTTTGCCTTTTTAAAACAGGGGGGTGCAGTGATTCCTGAGTCATCTCAAATCTTCAGCCTGTACTTTGTTTTTCTCGCCTTAGCCCAAGCATAATCTATTTTTTTCAAAGGTTCAGACAGCTCCCAGGAAAACCAGGGATTGTGGAGACCTTTAACTCTAAATTACAAGGTGGTGTAGCAGGCCCCAGCAGTAGCACAGGCCCGAGGTGATGAAGCAGGCTCCAGCCAGAAGAAGATTCAAGCAGTAGCACAGGCCCGGTTATTTGACATTACCTTGAAGTTTACGCTTTAAAGCACGAAATGCAATCCTCCGAGTGCATGTGTCTCCGCGGTCTCAAGGGAGGCGAGGGCCTTTAATTACCGTATTTTTCGCACCATAAGATGCACTTTTTCTTCACCAAATAGTGGGAGGAAAAGTGCCTGCGTCTTATGGTCAGAATACCATATATTACGGTATTCGGACCATATCTTATTCCCTCACCCGCTGCTGCCGCTCTTCAACTCAACTCATGGTCCGAGTTGCAAAGCGGCAGCGGGTCCTCCGGGACCTTCCGTGTCCCTGGAAACTGCATCATCCCTCCCCCGCCCCGTGTCCAGGCTTCTCAATAGTCCACTGAGATGCTGGCAGAGTGGCAGCGCCACCCCGTGTCGCCTTGCCTTACCGCCGATGGACGATATCATCGTCCATCGGCGATGGCTGACCAACATCGCGATGGAGAAACACCATCGTGATGCCCCGCCCCCGCCGCGAGTCTTGCGAGTCGAGTATGTGAGCGGAGTGGAGCAGCGGCAATTTCCCCTCCGCTCTATGCATTCAAGAATCACTCCGCTCTAGCTCCAGCTCCGGGTTTACCATCTCCCGCTCCACGCTCTATGCATTTAAGAATTACTCCGCTCTAGCTCCAGCTCAGGGTTTACAATCTCCCGCTCCACTCCTCACTCACTAATGTCAGAAACACCGCTCCAGCTTCGCTCTGAGGAAATTTGCGGCTAGTAGTGATCCATCCAAGTAGTGATCCATCTGTATCAAGCTGGTTGTTTAAATCGTGTGAGTTCTAAACACTGCACTATGCTTATTTAAATCTTTTCGTCTCTACACATATTAGGCTACATATTTCTCATGTCTGTAAGGCAAACCTGCTGAGTTTCAGTTTATTTGAGACGTGCTCCAGTTCATGAGCAATGAAAGCGATCCTCATAGTCTACTTATTTGCTTCTTATTTATTAAATACATGCAATTGGCCAAAGAACCCTTTATTAAAATTAAGAGAATTTGTACAAAACGAAAGAAAGCTTTTTACAAAACAAAACTTAAATATTAAACTAAATATAACCACCAAAATCATTTCTGACCCACTCGCATCTTTGCACTTATAGTCTATCATAATCAGATGAAATTTAAAAATAATAATATAATATTTAAACATAAATATGAAAGAAAAAAAACATTGTTTAATGGCTACAACAAGTATAGTAAGCTAGAGATTTATGTCATGTCTGAGCTGGATTTGAACAAACATCATTTTACAGGTGGGTTCATGAGCGCGCGTCTGCGGATTATTGAGCCACACCGGCTTCGCTCCACTCATTAGTCATTACAGGCTCGTTCTCTTCAGAACGCCCACGTATTAAAAAATGGTCGGGTTTAAATAGGGCTCAGGCTCATAATTAAAGTTTATGTGTCGGGCAGGGCCGGTCTCTCAGGTGCACAGGCTCGGGTAGGGTCGGGCTTGATTTTTTTGAGTCGATCTAAGCTCTAGTTCTGGCTAAAATGTAGTTATTATGTGCAGGCCCATTGGCATGAATTGTACTCGTGATGGAGCGGCAGTGGAGCGCTCTCAGAGCGAGTGAAAACCACAACGCTCCGACTTTTAAAAATCTGCTCCTCCCTCCATTCATAATCTCGCCGCTCCCACTCCGCTCACATACTCTCTTACGTGCAAACCTTTGTAAAGCCCGGATGAGTCATTAGTTGAGTTGGTAAAATAACAAAATTATTGCTTTTATATAGAAAAAAAATTATGTAAAGAGATATTAAAATAAAAATTTAAATGCACAGCTCTTCTTAAGTGGAAGGAAGTAACTTTTTCCCCTTATTTGCAACCTATTGGAAAGGCCAGATGTGTCATTAGTTGGGAAATAAAATAAATAAAGTAATAAAGTAAGATAACGAATAATAATTATATAATAACTAATAACGAAAATGTTATTATTCCCCCCCATCGCAATGTTTTACTGTACACATCTTCAGCTGCCAATTTAGGTGACATCGCCCAACCCTAATAGAAATATTTATTTCCTGTTTTCCCCGTGTGGGGTAACATTTTAATTAAAATGCTTATGATTAGTTCTTTAACAGGATTCACACAGAAACTGACACAACTTAAAGACTTAACCTTTGTCACTCATCTCCAAACCCTCCTTTCACACCTTTTCTGTTTTTATATCACCCATATGAACATGTGTTGGGTTCAAATGAACGCAAATCGCGTGAGCGAATTACTCACGTTGTTTGTAAATGAGGTCAAATATGCGACAAACGAGTCAATACTTAACCTACGACAGAATAAAGAAGTTGACAGACAAATGTACAACTCGCCACATTATTAGACGTCCTCACTTTCCTCCGAGCTAAAGTCTTTTTAATCCTGACATGAAAACTGTCCAGTCCTGGTTCAGTTCTGGATTCATTCTTTGAATCTCATTATCAAAGCAGGCTAAAAGGGCTGTTGTTCAGCTTTGACACCGACACGGAACTGAGGAGCTGTATTTTCTGATTAAAATAAACGTTCCCTCTCCGTCCATAATGTCAGTGAATCTTCATTATGTTTTGCCATGGCTCAACTTTAAAATTTTAGTTGTTTCTGACTCATTATCAGGCTACGCTAAACATGTTGAAATTTCCTGCTGATTTGTCCGTAACCATAGTAACCCGCGGACCCGCGCGTGTTGACGTAGCTGTCCTAGAAGTGCCGGTTAAAAAATGTGTTTTACACAATGCGCTTGTAATTATGAATAATGTCTTGCGGTCCAGATCGCGGTCCGCCTTTTTTGCACTTGTCCAAAGTCCTCTCAGATTGTCATACATTCAGAAACCAATAGTGGAAGTAAAAAAACAAAAAAAACCTTGTATTTTTTAAGTAAAATCCAAAGCTCAGCTGGTATCGATACTTCGTGAAATGAGTATCGTATCGTTTGAGATATTTTTGACAACACTAGGGCCTAGCCTAAAATGCATCTGTTATAAAAAAAATAAAAATAGACCAACACAACTACACCTGCTTGAATACACCACCGTTTAATCAGAGCACAAGCCTGTATGTCATCACAAGCTGTGTTAAGAACATAACAGTAAGAACGGCTTTAACACACTGGGTTGGGTTGGGCTGGGTTGCAGGGTCATCAATGTTGGACAAGTCGGATGGATCTGTCAAGTCCTTCTCAGTGCTGGCCCTAGGCATGTTTTCTCAAATAGAAAACAGCTACCCTCTAAAATAAAAACAGCTGAAGGAAATGAAATCCAAATGGTCTCTTCTTATAAAGTATTTAGGCTTTGATATTGATGAAAATCTGTCCTTCAAGCAACATATTGAGCATCTTGTATGTAAACTAAAGCTAAAACTCAGTTTTCTTTTCAGAAACAAATCGTGTTTCTCTGTTTATACCAGGAAACGTTTGATTTCTGCAACTTTTTTACCTTTATTGGATTACAGAGATCTCCTTTTTATGAATGCATCTGATCATCTTTTAAAAAAGTTAGACACTGTTTATCATTGTGCTTTACGTTTTATGACTGGTTGTGGAAATCGTGTTCACCATCGAGTTTCCATCCCTGTATGTTCGCAGGTGGTCTCATTTGTTGACTTTCATCTATAAATGTATTTTTGGGCTCATCCCATCTTACCTCTGCAAATACATGCGTAAAAACCAACAGCATGCGCTGCGTTCTCAGAAGAACATACTGGTTCCCAGAGTCAGAACAGAGTTGGGTAAGGCAGCATTTCAGTACGCTGCCCCCTGTGCATGGAATGAACTGCAAAAGGACTTAAATCTATCTGAACTTGTGACTTTGGGAGAATTTTAATCTATTTTAGAGAGGCGTGAACATGAGATTGGAAAATTTAAATGTTTCTAAACTTGCACACATTGATTGTAAATATTATTTGTTTTGTTGATGTCTTGTATTTTTATTTCTTTAAAAGTGTATATGCTGTCGTCTTGGCCAGGTCACTCTTGGAAAAAAGATTTTTAATCTCAATGAGTTTTTACCTGGTAGAATAAAGGATAATAAAATAAATTAAAGCCGCAAGCGGCGATAAAGGCCCTCGCCTCCCTTGAGACCGCGGGGACACATATATTCGGAGGATTGCATGTCGTGCTTTAAAGCAAATTTGGAGCTGTTTAGATGAAAACCCTTTAGCACAAAGTGTACGATTTAGGTGGTCATGTATTCCACCCAACATTTTCTGTTGAGAAGGATCCTGGCAATTGGGAAATGGCATTTATTTCCCAATAGTTGCCTCTTCACAGACTCATTACGACCACAGCCACAAATCTATCAAAAAACAAATTGATAACTTTTTTTTGCACACGTGTCTAGATGATACTCACCAAATTTGGAGCTGTTTAGATGAAAAGCCTTTAGACACAAGGGGTGATATTTAGGTGGTCACGCATACACCCAACATAGTAGATTTCCTGTTGAGTTTACGATATGGCTGTAATACATTTTTCTGTTTGCCCTGAGGTGTCCTATGGATGTACCAAGTTTCATTTTTCTACGTTGGAAAAAAGTTACTTTCACTTTCCATAGGCCCAATGTATTTTGACTTTTGTAAGTGTCGCCACTGAGTCATTTTTCATATTTTTTTTTCAGCGACTTCAAATACATAAATTTTTCGCCGAGCTTGAAGTCTGGGACCAATAAAAATGACTTTTAGTTGCACGTTTACTGGGTCAAATTGAGGATCATTTTGCAGAAAAATTATAATAAAAAAATATACCAAATTATAATAAAAAAAATATAACTCGAGCAAAAAAGTCTAGAAAAACACTTGTCTATTTTACATACATGTGTTTAGCTCATTTTG
Organism: Perccottus glenii; assembly: GCA_024416835.2. NCBI lineage: Eukaryota > Metazoa > Chordata > Actinopteri > Gobiiformes > Odontobutidae > Perccottus > Perccottus glenii. The sequence goes on from CM044558.2 coordinate 8,357,591, forward strand.
CCCAAGTTTGGTGTCTGTGGAATGAAGCAGCTTTTTTCTGTGTACTTTTAAAAAAGAGGTGTATTTTAAGTCGGACCAAATTTTCAATTCAAAATGGCCGCCTTCCCGTGTGTGATAGGGTGTGGTCCCCATTGGCTTTTTGTTCATAAGCCCATGCTGGATGTGTGTACCAAGTTTCATTTGCCTACGACAAACTAAAATTTTCACTTCCCATTGACTTTTTCCAAATATTTGGGACGTTGCTATGGCAACACATTTATAGATAGGGGGTGGTTGTCATTGGCTTTTATGCTCGACATGACATAAGAGATGTGTGTACAAAATTTTATGTCTCTCTGACAAACTAAATTCTTGGGTCCCATTATAAGTTTGTAGGGGCGCTGGAGAGCCATTTCTAAAGATAACCCTTTTATTTACATATCTTTGTGTTCAGGTCATGAATGTGCACAAACGCCTTTTTGGGTCCAACTCGATCCGAGAAGGCATTTGAGAGTTAAGAGACATTTTATTTTCACAAAAATGGCCACCTCTTACAGGCTTGCCACACCCATACCCGATAAGATATCAACAACAAAGTCACAACTTTGGTTGGCACACGTGTCTAGATGATACTCACCAAATTTGGGGCCATTTAGATTAAAACACAATGATTTGCATCTTTCTGCGCAAGTGCGATTTTAGTGGGCACGTTTCACCCCACATGGCGGACTTCCTGTTAAGTTTAGGGTGTGACTGTCATTGACTTTTCTGTTTGCCCTGAGGTGTCCTATGGATGTACCAAGTTTCATTTTTCTACGTTGGAAAAAAGTTACTTTCACTTTCCATAGGCCCAATGTATTTTGATTTTGTAGGGGTCGCCACTGAGTCATTTTTCGTATTTTTTTGCGCCTTCAAATACATCAATTTTCGCCGGGCTTGAAGGCTGGGACCCATAAAAATGACTTTTCGTTCATGTTCACTGGGTCAAATTTAGGATCATAGGTGGAAAAGAAAAAGAAAAATAATAAAATTTAAAAAAAAAAAAAAAAAAATCCGAGCAAAAACAATAGGCCCTCCCGGTCATCACCGGCTCGGGCCTAATTAGCATAGCGGCGATAAAGGCCCTCGCCTCCCTTGAGACCGCGGGGACACATGCACTCGGAGGATTGCATTTCGTGCTTTAAAGCGTAAACTTCACGGTAATGTCAAATAACCGGGCCTGTGCTACTGCTGGGGCCTGCTACACCACCTTGTAATTTAGAGTTAAAGGTCTCCACAATCCCTGGTTTTCCTGGGAGTTGTCTGAACCTTTGAAAATAATAGATTATGCTTGGGCTAAGGCGAGAAAAGCAAAGTACTGGCTGGAGATTTGAGATGACTCAGGAATCGCTGCTACCCCCTGTTTAAAAAGGCAAAATGTAAATATAACTTGTCTAAAAGTACAAGGTTACAAGTTCCAAAGGATTCTGAGGAGTTTTCTAAGACTCTAGCCGTGGCTCTGGAGGGCCTCCTCTAAAGGAAGGATCCTGGCAATTGGGAAATGGCATTTATTTCCCAAAGGTTGCCTCTTCACAGACTCATTACGACCACAGCCACAAATGTATCAAAAAACAAATTGATAACTTTTTTTGGCACACGTGTCTAGATGATACTCACCAAATTTGGAGCTGTTTAGATGAAAAGCCTTTAGACACAAGGGGTGCGATTTAGGTGGTCACGCATTCCACCCAACATAGTAGATTTTCTGTTGAGTTTACGGTATGGCTGTAATAAACTTTTCTGTTTGCCCTGAGGTGTCCTATGGATACACCAAGTTTTGTATTTCTACATTGGAAAAATTTACTTTCATTTTCCATAGAACCAATGTATTTTGACTTTTCTAGGGGTCGCCACTGAGTCATTTTTCATATTTTTTTTTCGGGGACTTCAAATACATAAATTTTTGCAGGGCTTGAAGTCTGGGACCAATAAAAATGACTTTTAGTTGCACGTTTACTGGGTCAAATTAAAAAATCATTTTTCAGAAAAATTATAATTAAAAAAATTAAAGCCGCAAGCGGCGATAAAGGCCCTCGCCTCCATTGAGACCGCGGGGACACATATATTCGGAGGATTGCATGTCGTGCTTTAAAGCAAATTTGGAGCTGTTTAGATGAAAACCCTTTAGCACAAAGTGTACGATTTAGGTGGTCATGTATTCCACCCAACATTTTCTGTTGAGAAGGATCCTGGCAATTGGGAAATGGCATTTATTTCCCAATAGTTGCCTCTTCACAGACTCATTACGACCACAGCCACAAATCTATCAGAAAACAAATTGATAACTTTTTTTTGCACACGTGTCTAGATGATACTCACCAAATTTGGAGCTGTTTAGATGAAAAGCCTTTAGACACAAGGGGTGCAATTTAGGTGGTCACGCATTCCACCCAACATAGTAGATTTCCTGTTGAGTTTACGGTATGGCTGTAATAAAATTTTCTGTTTGCCCTGAGGTGTCCTATGGATGTACCAAGTTTTGTATTTCTACATTGGAAAAATTTACTTTCATTTTCCATAGGCCCAATGTATTTTGACTTTTCTAGGGGTCGCCACTGAGTCATTTTTCGTATTTTTTTTTCGGGGACTTCAAATACATAATTTTTTGCCGAGCTTGAAGTCTGGGACCAATAAAAATGACTTTTAGTTGTTGGTTTACTGGGTCAAATTGAGGATCATTTTGCAGGAAAATTATACTAAAAAAAACCAAATTATAATAAAAAATAAAACTCGAGCAAAACGTCAAGAAAAACACCTGTCTATTTTACATACATGTGTTTAGCTCATTTTGCCCAAGTTTGGTGTCTGTGGAATGAAGCAGCTATTGTCTGTGTTCTTTTAAAAAAGAGGTGTATTTTAAGTCGGTTCACATTTTCAATTCAAAATGGCCGCCTTCCCGTGTGTGATAGGGTGTGGTCCCCATTGGCTTTTTGTTCATAAGCCCATGGTGGATGTGTGTACCAAGTTTCATTTGCCTACGACAAACTAAAATTTTCACTTCCCATTGACTTTTCGACATATTTGGGACGTTGCTATGGCAACATATTTATAGATAGGGGGTGGTTGTCATTGGCTTTTATGCTCGTCATGACATAAGAGATGTGTGTACCAAATTTTATGTCTCTATGACAAACTAAATTCTTGGGTCCCATTATAAGTTTGTAGGGGGCGCTGGAGAGCCATTTCTAAAGATAACCCTTTTATTTACATATCTTTGTGTTCAGGTCAGGAATGTGCACAAACGCCTTTTGGGTCCAACTCGATCCGAGAAGGCGTTTGAGAGTTAAGAGACATTTTATTTTCACAAAAATGGCCACCTCGTTACAGCCTTGCCACACCCATACCCGATAAGATATAAACAACAAAGTCACAACTTTGGTTGGCACATGTGTCTAGATGATACTCACCAGATTTGGGGCCATTTAGATTAAAACACAATGATTTGCATCTTTCTGCGCAAAGTGCGATTTTAGTGGCGCGCGTTTCACCCCACATGGCGGACTTCCTGTTAAGTTTAGGGTGTGACTGTCATTGACTTTTCTGTTTGCCCTGAGGTGTCCTATGGATATACCAAGTTTCATTTTTCTACGTTGGAAAAAGTTACTTTCACTTTCCATAGGCCCAATGTATTTTGACTTTTCTAGGGGCCGCCACTGAGTCATTTTCGTATTTTTTTTTCGGGGACTTCAAATACATAAATATTTTGCCGGGCTTGAAGTCAGGGAGCAATAAAAATGACTTTTAGTTGTTCGTTTACTGGGTTAAATTGAGGATCATTTTGCAGAAAAATTATAATAAAAAATATATACCGAATTATAATTAAAAAATATAACTCGAGCAAAAAGTCTAGAAAAACACTTGTCTCTTTTACATACATGTGTTTAGCTCATTTTGCCCAAGTTTGGTGTCTGTGGAATGAAGCAGCTTTTTTCTGTGTACTTTTAAAAAGAGGTGTATTTTAAGTCGGTTCACATTTTCAATTCAAAATGGCCGCCTTCCTGTTTGTGATAGGGTGTGGTCCCCATTGGCTTTTTGTTCATAAGCCCATGGTGGATGTGTGTACCAAGTTTTATTTGCCTACAACAAACTAAAAATTTCACTTCCCATTGACTTTTTCACATTTTTGGGGCGTTGCAACACATTTATAGATAGGGGTGGTTGTCATTGGCTTTTATGCTCGTCATGACATAAGAGATGTGTGTACCAAATTTTATGTCTCTATAACAAACTAAATTCTTGGGTCCCATTATAAGTTTGTAGGGGCGCTGGAGAGCCATTTCTAAAGATAACCCTTTTATTTACATATCTTTGTGTTCAGGTCATGAATGTGCACAAACGCCTTTTTGGGTCCAACTCGATCCGAGAAGGCGTTTGAGAGATAAGGCGTTTTATTTTCACAAAAATGGCCACCTTGTTACAGGCTTGCCACACCCATACCCGATAAGATATCAACAACAAAGTTACAACTTTGGTTGGCACACGTGTCTAGATGATACTCACCAAATTTGGGGCCATTTAGATTAAAACACAATGATTTGCATCTTTCTGCGCAAGTGCGATTTTAGTGGCGCGTTTCACCCCACATGGCGGACTTCCTGTTAAGTTTAGGGTGTGACTGTCATTGACTTTTCTGTTTGCCCTGACGTGTCCTATGGATATACCAAGTTTCATTTTTCTACGTTGGAAAAAAGTTACTTTCACTTTCCATAGGCCCAATGTATTTTGATTTTGTAGGGGTCGCCACTGAGTCATTTTTCGTATTTTTTTTTCGGCGACTTCAAATACATAAATTTTTCGCCGAGCTTGAAGTCTGGGACCAATAAAAATGACTTTTCGTGCATGTTCACTGGGTCAAATTTAGGATCATTGGGTCGGAAGAAAAAAAAAAAAAAAAAAAAAAATCCGAGCAAAAATAATAGGCCCTCCCGGTCATCACCGGCTCGGGCCTAAATATACCAAATTATAATAAAAAAAAATATAACTCGAGCAAAAACGACAAGAAAAACACTTGTCTATTTTACACACATGTGTTTAGCTCATTTTGCCCAAGTTTGGTGTCTGTGGAATGAAGCAGCTATTTTCTGTTGTTTTTTAAAAGAGAGGTGTATTCTAAGTCGGTTCAAATTTTCAATTTAAAATGGCCGCCTTCCCGTGTGTGATAAGGTGTGGTCCCCTTTGGCTTTTTTGTTCCTAAGCCCATACTGGATGTGTGTACCAAGTTTCATTTGCCTACGACAAACTAAAATTTTCACTTCCCATTGACTTTTTCCAAATATTTGGGACGTTGCTATGGCAACACATTTATAGATAGGGGGTGGTTGTCATTGGCTTTTATACTCGTCATGACATAAGAGATGTGTGTACCAAATTTCATGTCTCCATGAAAAACTACATTCTTGGGTCCCATTATAAGTTTGTAGGGGCCGCTGGAGAGCCATTTCTAAAGATAACCCTTTTATTTACATATTTTTGTGTTCAAGTCATGAATGTGCACAAACGCCTTTTGGGTCCGACTTGATCCGAGAAGGCGTTTGAGAGTTAAGACATTTTATTTTCACAAAAATGGCCACCTCGTTACAGGCTTGCCACACCCATACCCGATAAGATATCAACAACAAAGTCACAACTTTGGTTGGCACACAAGTCTAGATGATACTCACCAAATTTGGGGCCATTTAGATTAAAACACAATGATTTGCATCTTTCTGCGCAGAAGGTGCGATTTTAGTGGCACGCGTTTCACCCACATGGCGGACTTCCTGTTGAGTTTAGGGTGTGGCTGTCATTGACTTTTCTGTTTGCCCTGAGGTGTCCTATGGATGCACCAATTTTAATTTTTCTACATTGGAATAAAGTTACTTTCACTTTCCATAGGCCCGATGTATTTTGACTTTTCTAGGGGTCGCCACTGAGTCATTTTTCGTATTTTTTTCGGGACTTCAAATACATAAAGTTTTGCTGGGCTTGAAATCTGGGACCAATAAAAATGACTTTTAGTTGTACGTTTACTGGGTTAAATTGAGGATCATTTTGCAGAAAAATATGATAAAAAATATATACCGAATTATAATTAAAAAATATAACTCGAGCAAAAGTCTAGAAAAACACTTGTCTATTTTACATACATGTGTTTAGCTCATTTTGCCCAAGTTTGGTGTCTGTGGAATGAAGCAGCTTTTTTCTGTGTACTTTTAAAAAAGAGGTGTATTTTAAGTCGGTTCACATTTTCAAATTAAAAATGGCCGCCTTCCCGTGTGTGATAGGGTGTGGTCCCCATTGGCTTTTTTGTTCATAAGCCCATACTGGATGTGTGTACCAAGTTTCATTTGCCTACAACAAACTAAAAATTTCACTTCCCATTGACGTTTTTCACATTTTTGGGACGTTGCTATGGCAACACATTTATAGATAGGGGGTGGTTGTCATTGGCTTTTATGCTCGTCATGACATAAGAGATGTGTGTACCAAATTTTATGTCTCTATGACAAATAAATTCTTGGGTCCCATTATAAGTTTGTAGGGGGCGCTGGAGAGCCATTTCTAAAGATAACCCTTTTATTTACATATCTTTGTGTTCAGGTCATGAATGTGCACAAACGCCTTTTTGGGTCCAACTCGATCCGAGAAGGCATTTGAGAGTTAAGAGACATTTTATTTTCACAAAAATGGCCACCTCTTACAGGCTTGCCACACCCATACCCGATAAGATATCAACAACAAAGTCACAACTTTGGTTGGCACACGTGTCTAGATGATACTCACCAAATTTGGGGCCATTTAGATTAAAACACAATGATTTGCATCTTTCTGCGCAAGGTGCGATTTTAGTGGCCGCACGTTTCACCCCATGGCGGACTTCCTGTTAAGTTTAGGGTGTGACTGTCATTGACTTTTCTGTTTGCCCTGAGGTGTCCTATGGATGTACCAAGTTTCATTTTCTACGTTGGAAAAAGTTACTTTCACTTTCCATAGGCCCAATGTATTTTGATTTTGTAGGGGTCGCCACTGAGTCATTTTTCGTATTTTTTTTTTCGGCGCCTTCAAATACATCAATTTTTCGCCGGGCTTGAAGGCTGGGACCCATAAAAATGACTTTTCGTTCATGTTCACTGGGTCAAATTTAGGATCATAGGTGGAAAAGAAAAAGAAAAATAATAAAATTTAAAAAAAAAAAAAAAAAAAAAAAAATCCGAGCAAAAACAATAGGCCCTCCCGGTCATCACCGGCTCGGGCCTAATTAAAGCCGCAAGCGGCGATAAAGGCCCTCGCCTCCCTTGAGACCGCGGGGACACATGCACTCGGAGGATTGCATTTCGTGCTTTAAAGCGTAAACTTCACGGTAATGTCAAATAACCGGGCCTGTGCTACTGCTGGGGCCTGCTACACCACCTTGTAATTTAGAGTTAAAGGTCTCCACAATCCCTGGTTTTCCTGGGAGTTGTCTGAACCTTTGAAAATAATAGATTATGCTTGGGCTAAGGCGAGAAAAGCAAAGTACTGGCTGGAGATTTGAGATGACTCAGGAATCGCTGCTACCCCTGTTTAAAAGGCAAAATGTAAATATAACTTGTCTAAAAGTACAAGGTTACAAGTTCCAAAGGATTCTGAGGAGTTTTCTAAGACTCTAGCCGTGGCTCTGGAGGGGCCTCCTCTAAAGGAAGGATCCTGGCAATTGGGAAATGGCATTTATTTCCCAAAGGTTGCCTCTTCACAGACTCATTACGACCACAGCCACAAATGTATCAAAAACAAATTGATAACTTTTTTTTTGGCACACGTGTCTAGATGATACTCACCAAATTTGGAGCTGTTTAGATGAAAAGCCTTTAGACACAAGGGGTGCGATTTAGGTGGTCACGCATTCCACCCAACATAGTAGATTTTCTGTTGAGTTTACGGTATGGCTGTAATAAACTTTTCTGTTTGCCCTGAGGTGTCCTATGGATACACCAAGTTTTGTATTTCTACATTGGAAAAATTTACTTTCATTTTCCATAGAACCAATGTATTTTGACTTTTCTAGGGTCGCCACTGAGTCATTTTTCATATTTTTTTCGGGACTTCAAATACATAAATTTTTGCAGGGCTTGAAGTCTGGGACCAATAAAAATGACTTTTAGTTGCACGTTTACTGGGTCAAATTAAAAAATCATTTTTCAGAAAAATTATAATTAAAATTAAAGCAAGCGATAAAGGCCCTCGCCTCCATTGAGACAGCGGGACACATATATTCGAGGATTGCATGTCGTGCTTTAAAGCAAATTTGGAGCTGTTTAGATGAAAACCCTTTAGCACAAAGTGTTGATTTAGGTGGTCATGTATTCCACCCAACATTTTCTGTTGAGAAGGATCCTGGCAATTGGGAAATGGCATTTATTTCCCAATAGTTGCCTCTTCACAGACTCATTACGACCACAGCCACAAATCTATCAGAAAACAAATTGATAACTTTTTTTGCACACGTGTCTAGATGATACTCACCAAATTTGGAGCTGTTTAGATGAAAAGCCTTTAGACACAAGGGGTGCAATTTAGGTGGTCACGCATTCCACCCAACATAGTAGATTTCCTGTTGAGTTTACGGTATGGCTGTAATAAAATTTTCTGTTTGCCCTGAGGTGTCCTATGGATGTACCAAGTTTTGTATTTCTACATTGGAAAAATTTACTTTCATTTTCCATAGGCCCAATGTATTTTGACTTTTCTAGGGGTCGCCACTGAGTCATTTTTCGTATTTTTTTTTCGGGGACTTCAAATACATAATTTTTTGCCGAGCTTGAAGTCTGGGACCAATAAAAATGACTTTTAGTTGTTGGTTTACTGGGTCAAATTGAGGATCATTTTGCAGGAAAATTATACTAAAAAAAAAATTATAATAAAAAAATAAAACTCGAGCAAAAACGTCAAGAAAAACACCTGTCTATTTTACATACATGTGTTTAGCTCATTTTGCCCAAGTTTGGTGTCTGTGGAATGAAGCAGCTATTGTCTGTGTTCTTTTAAAGAGGTGTATTTTAAGTCGGTTCACATTTTCAATTCAAAATGGCCGCCTTCCGTGTGTGATAGGGTGTGGTCCCCATTGGCTTTTTGTTCATAAGCCCATGGTGGATGTGTGTACCAAGTTTCATTTGCCTACGACAAACTAAAATTTTCACTTCCCATTGACTTTTTCGACATATTTGGGACGTTGCTATGGCAACATATTTATAGATAGGGGGTGGTTGTCATTGGCTTTTATGCTCGTCATGACATAAGAGATGTGTGTACCAAATTTTATGTCTCTATGACAAACTAAATTCTTGGGTCCCATTATAAGTTTGTAGGGGGCGCTGGAGAGCCATTTCTAAAGATAACCCTTTTATTTACATATCTTTGTGTTCAGGTCAGGAATGTGCACAAACGCCTTTTTGGGTCCAACTCGTACCGAGAAGGCGTTTGAGAGTTAAGAGACATTTTATTTTCACAAAAATGGCCACCTCGTTACAGCCTTGCCACACCCATACCCGATAAGATATAAACAACAAAGTCACAACTTTGGTTGGCACATGTGTCTAGATGATACTCACCAGATTTGGGGCCATTTAGATTAAAACACAATGATTTGCATCTTTCTGCGCAAGGGGTGCGATTTTAGTGGCCGCGCGTTTCACCCCACATGGCGGACTTCCTGTTAAGTTTAGGGTGTGACTGTCATTGACTTTTCTGTTTGCCCTGAGGTGTCCTATGGATATACCAAGTTTCAGTTTTCTACGTTGGAAAAAAGTTACTTTCACTTTCCATAGGCCCAATGTATTTTGACTTTTCTAGGGGCCGCCACTGAGTCATTTTTCGTATTTTTTTTTCGGGGACTTCAAATACATAAATATTTTGCCGGGCTTGAAGTCAGGGAGCAATAAAAATGACTTTTAGTTGTTCGTTTACTGGGTTAAATTGAGGATCATTTTGCAGAAAAATTATAATAAAAAATATATACGAATTATAATTAAAAAAATATAACTCGAGCAAAAAAGTCTAGAAAAACACTTGTCTCTTTTACATACATGTGTTTAGCTCATTTTGCCCAAGTTTGGTGTCTGTGGAATGAAGCAGCTTTTTTCTGTGTACTTTTAAAAAAGAGGTGTATTTTAAGTCGGTTCACATTTTCAATTCAAAATGGCCGCCTTCCTGTTTGTGATAGGGTGTGGTCCCCATTGGCTTTTTTGTTCATAAGCCCATGGTGGATGTGTGTACCAAGTTTTATTTGCCTACAACAAACTAAAAATTTCACTTCCCATTGACTTTTTTCACATTTTTTGGGGCGTTGCTATGGCAACACATTTATAGATAGGGGGTGGTTGTCATTGGCTTTTATGCTCGTCATGACATAAGAGATGTGTGTACCAAATTTTATGTCTCTATAACAAACTAAATTCTTGGGTCCCATTATAAGTTTGTAGGGGGCGCTGGAGAGCCATTTCTAAAGATAACCCTTTTATTTACATATCTTTGTGTTCAGGTCATGAATGTGCACAAACGCCTTTTTGGGTCCAACTCGATCCGAGAAGGCGTTTGAGAGTTAAGAGACGTGTTATTTTCACAAAAATGGCCACCTTGTTACAGGCTTGCCACACCCATACCCGATAAGATATCAACAACAAAGTTACAACTTTGGTTGGCACACGTGTCTAGATGATACTCACCAAATTTGGGGCCATTTAGATTAAAACACAATGATTTGCATCTTTCTGCGCAAGGGGTGCAATTTTAGTGGCCGCGCGTTTCACCCCACATGGCGGACTTCCTGTTAAGTTTAGGGTGTGACTGTCATTGACTTTTCTGTTTGCCCTGACGTGTCCTATGGATATACCAAGTTTCATTTTTCTACGTTGGAAAAAGTTACTTTCACTTTCCATAGGCCCAATGTATTTTGATTTTGTAGGGTCGCCACTGAGTCATTTTTCGTATTTTTTTTTCGGCGACTTCAAATACATAAATTTTTCGCCGAGCTTGAAGTCTGGGACCAATAAAAATGACTTTTCGTGCATGTTCACTGGGTCAAATTTAGGATCATTGGGTCGGAAAAAAAAAAAAAAAAAAAAATCCGAGCAAAATAATAGGCCCTCCCGGTCATCACCGGCTCGGGCCTAAATATACCAAATTATAATAAAAAAATATAACTCGAGCAAAAACGACAAGAAAAACACTTGTCTATTTTACACACATGTGTTTAGCTCATTTTGCCCAAGTTTGGTGTCTGTGGAATGAAGCAGCTATTTTCTGTTGTTTTTTAAAAGAGAGGTGTATTCTAAGTCGGTTCAAATTTTCAATTTAAAATGGCCGCCTTCCCGTGTGTGATAAGGTGTGGTCCCCTTTGGCTTTTTTGTTCCTAAGCCCATACTGGATGTGTGTACCAAGTTTCATTTGCCTACGACAAACTAAAATTTTCACTTCCCATTGACTTTTTCCAAATATTTGGGACGTTGCTATGGCAACACATTTATAGATAGGGGGTGGTTGTCATTGGCTTTTATACTCGTCATGACATAAGAGATGTGTGTACCAAATTTCATGTCTCCATGAAAAACTACATTCTTGGGTCCCATTATAAGTTTGTAGGGGCCGCTGGAGAGCCATTTCTAAAGATAACCCTTTTATTTACATATTTTTGTGTTCAAGTCATGAATGTGCACAAACGCCTTTTTGGGTCCGACTTGATCCGAGAAGGCGTTTGAGAGTTAAGAGACATTTTATTTTCACAAAAATGGCCACCTCGTTACAGGCTTGCCACACCCATACCCGATAAGATATCAACAACAAAGTCACAACTTTGGTTGGCACACAAGTCTAGATGATACTCACCAAATTTGGGGCCATTTAGATTAAAACACAATGATTTGCATCTTTCTGCGCAAGGGGTGCGATTTTAGTGGCCGCGCGTTTCACCCCACATGGCGGACTTCCTGTTGAGTTTAGGGTGTGGCTGTCATTGACTTTTCTGTTTGCCCTGAGGTGTCCTATGGATGCACCAATTTTAATTTTTCTACATTGGAATAAAGTTACTTTCACTTTCCATAGGCCCGATGTATTTTGACTTTTCTAGGGGTCGCCACTGAGTCATTTTTCGTATTTTTTTTTTCGGGGACTTCAAATACATAAAGTTTTCGCTGGGCTTGAAATCTGGGACCAATAAAAATGACTTTTAGTTGTACGTTTACTGGGTTAAATTGAGGATCATTTTGCAGAAAAAATATGATAAAAAAATATATACCGAATTATAATTAAAAAAAATATAACTCGAGCAAAAAAGTCTAGAAAAACACTTGTCTATTTTACATACATGTGTTTAGCTCATTTTGCCCAAGTTTGGTGTCTGTGGAATGAAGCAGCTTTTTTCTGTGTACTTTTAAAAAGAGGTGTATTTTAAGTCGGTTCACATTTTCAAATTAAAAATGGCCGCCTTCCCGTGTGTGATAGGGTGTGGTCCCCATTGGCTTTTTTGTTCATAAGCCCATACTGGATGTGTGTACCAAGTTTCATTTGCCTACAACAAACTAAAAATTTCACTTCCCATTGACGTTTTTCACATTTTTGGGACGTTGCTATGGCAACACATTTATAGATAGTGGTTGTCATTGGCTTTTATGCTCGTCATGACATAAGAGATGTGTGTACCAAATTTTATGTCTCTATGACAAACTAAATTCTTGGGTCCCATTATAAGTTTGTAAGGGGCGCTGGAGAGCCATTTCTAAAGATAACCCTTTTATTTACATATTTTTTTGTTCAGGTCATGAATGTGCACAAACGCCTTTTTGGGTCCAACTCGATCCGAGAAGGCGTTTGAGAGTTAAGAGACGTTTTATTTTCACAAAAATGGCCACCTCGTTACAGGCTTGCCACACCCATACCCGATAAGATATCAACAACAAAGTCACAACTTTGGTTGGCACACGTGTCTAGATGATACTCACCAAATTTGGGGCCATTTAGATTAAAACACAATGATTTGCATCTTTCTGCGCAAGTGCGATTTTAGTGGCGCGCACTTCCTGTTAAGTTTAGGGTGTGACTGTCATTGACTTTTCTGTTTGCCCTGAGGTGTCCTATGGATGTACCAAGTTTCATTTTTCTACGTTCGAAAAAAATTACTTTCACTTTCCATAGGCCCAATGTATTTTGATTTTGTAGGGGTCGCCACTGAGTCATTTTTCGTATTTTTTTTTCGGCGACTTCAAATACATAAATTTTTCACCGGGCTTGAAGGCTGGGACCAATAAAAATGACTTTTCGTTCATGTTCACTGGGTCAAATTTAGGATTATAGGTGGAAAAAAAAAAAAAAATCCGAGCAAAAACAATAGGCCCTCCCGGTCATCACCGGCTCGGGCCTAATAATAATAATATAGGCTTAGGCGAGTATGATTCGTTCATTTTCATGATGGCACATTTACCCCTATTAATTAGCCTAATATATGGCTGTATGTACCTGTACACTGGCATGGAGGAGAAGTAGACGTTTGATGCGCTGCTGGTGATGGAGAAATTGCTGAATTAACGTTAACAGAGCTGAGCTCCTTACTACTCGAGATTGATGGCTCCTGAACATTTGATTTATTTTCCTCTTGCGTTCATGGTCTTTTTGACACAAACTTTAGTGAGTTGCTCCGTTTCATTTTTGTTTAACATGCCTAACTACGGTGTTCCAGCTGTGTATCAAGCTCGTTGCCCCTAGGCAAGGAGCTGTTCGCAATCTGACTTTGATGGGGTTCGGAGACATTTCGTCATCATTATAGCAAACAAGAATCAAGAAACAATACGATTTATTTTTATAGTTCAAGTATTGTGATAATTGCAACATAATTCACTCATCATCTTCAAAGCCAAAAGCCCACCCAGGCCCACCCGTAGCTACGCGGCCGGTACCAACAGGACCTGGAGCGGATGGTGTCCTGTTGCAATAGAGCGCAACACACTCCCGACAATAGAGATGGTAACTTTAGGAGACAGCTGCCCCCTGCTCTCGGCAGCCTTGTGGCACCCTTGGGGACCTTCAGGTTCTTGGGAACCACTATCTCTCCAGACAAAACGTGCGAGTGAAACATAACCACCAGTCTAAAGAAGGCTCAGCAGAGGATGTATTTCCTGTGCCTGCTAAGGAGGCAAGTATATTCTGTGAATCTCATCACACCAACAAAGACTGGACAATTAACTAGAGCGAAACCTAAACAGTTTCTCTCTTGAAGGCCATTAACACCAGAAGGGAGCAGTTATGGTTCAGAGGAGTATAACAACTCCCCACCAGCACTCACGCTGCCCATTCAGCTTTCAACAACAATTCTAAGACACATCACACATGGAGAACAGGGACCTACATTTTTTAGCCAAAGCAAATAAAAGAAGAAATATTCTCCACTGAATTCTGCCTCTTCTACATTCACATACAACCCCCATTCTGCTGTCAGGAGCAGAAATACGAGTGCCAGTCTGAAGATGATCAGAAGGAGGTTTAGATTTGGATACTACATCCCTCTCCCCCAGCATTCCTCACATCACTGATCCATTTTTCAGGATGCTGTTTAGTTGCAGCTCAGCCACAGGCCTCTGGTGAATTAGAGCATGCATAAAGTGCACAGCAGGGAGTGAGTGACAGCCACCACACGCAGCATGTGACTTACGATCCAACCTTATAGTCTTTAACCCTGTGTGTGTAATATATAAACGGTCAAGGCCATAAATATTGGGACATCGACAAGATTCTAATCCTTTTGGCTCTATACACCACCACAATGGATTTTAAATGAAACAAACAAGATGTGCTTTAACTGCAGACTTTTTGCTTTAATTTCAGGGTATTTACATCCAAACCAGGTGAACCGTGTAGGAATTACAAGTTTGTATATGTGCCTCCCACTTTTTAGGGACCAAAAGTAATGGGACAATTGGCTGCTCAGCTGTTCCATGACCAGGTGTGTGTAATCACCTCATTATCCCATTTAAAGGGAGCAGATAAAAGGTTCAGAGTTCATTTCAAGTGTGCTATTTGCATTTGAAAACTGTTGCTGTCATCTCTCAATATGAGATCCAAAAAGCTGTCACTATTAGTGAAGCAAGCCATCATTAGGCTGAAAAAACAGAACAAACCCCATCAGAAAGCTAGCAAAAGGTTTAGGTGTGGCCAAATCAACTGTTTGGAACATCCTTAAAAAGAAAGAACGCACCGGTGAGCTCAGCAACACCGAATGACTTGGAAGACCACGGAAAACAACTGTGGTGGGTGACTTCTTTCCCTTGTGAAGAAAACACCCTTCACACCAGTTGGCCAGATCAAAAACACTCTCCAGGAGGTAGGTGTGTCACAGTCAACAATCAAGAGAAGACTTCACCAGAGTGAATACAGAGGGTTCACCACAAGATGTAAACCGTTGGTGAGCCACACACACACACCCACACACCCACACACCCACACACAAAGAAACAAAGGAAGATCTGGCCATTAAGTAGTGCAAATCTCTGTACCTGTAAATTACTGCACAATAAACAGAACACAATCCAACCCTCTCTGTAGATTATGTTGTTCGTATTCAGTGAAAATGAACAATACATCAATCTATACTAAAATACTCCTCACATCTAACAACAAAACCAGTGGTTGTTACGTAGGAGGAGAAGCAAACAAGTGTCATGTTAGCATGTGTTGATGTGAGGTGCTTCATAAGATTTGAGTTGCTTGAGGCAGATGTGGATAAAGTCTTTTTTACTGGGCATAGCGTGCATGTTACAGATACATTATTGTCTATAATTTAAAAACGAATTTAAAACTTCCAGTTTGAGGACGCTACCTTTCAATTTCCCCGGCTCGTTGCCATTGTCGCTGACGCTGTCTTGTGTTTAGTGGTAGTCAGAGCGTGCAGTGAGACCACCTGAGCAGGGCACCGACCACCCAGCCAATCATTGCATTTGCAATTGTGTCATAATCCCCAATCCTGCTCTCTCCAGGCAGCTGATGTGCCATTGTAAAAGCGTGAAAACATAGTTTTTAAATCCATAACATGTGCTCCCTCTATCCTTTTATTAATCTACGTTTTGGTCCTGCCCGCCCAATCCAAAATGAAATATAATTTTAAAAAAATTATATCGCGCTACTGCCTACCTCATAAAAATGAGAGACAATAAATACTATGAGAACCCAGATCAGACGTCAACCGGCCAAACAAGGTCTGCGTCAGGTGCGGAGGAACCAGAGTAACTTGACAAATGGGCTACTGGAAAAAGAACAAGACTGAGATGGGCGAGATGCGATAACAAGGCTCTGTTGGAATGCTACTACTCCAGTAACCCTAGTCAGAGGGGTTACATGGAGGATGTGGGATGAATGGTTACTTCGAAACCCACAATCCAGGCTTACATCGAAGCAACTACTGTAGTAGCTCAGTGTTCCAACATCCACAAGCGGCACCTGCTATCACAATTTGAGAATGACGAGATAAAACACAAATGCTACGGCAAGGGCGAGCAAGGACGAGAGGTCAGAGGGCTGGCATAGTGTACAGTAACATCTGCACGGAGTACGGACTGGAAACCCCGAGGTCAAAGTGGGAAACACCTCCAAAAGGTGGAAGAAAATGACTGAGCCAAGATCCTGTGGGACTTCCAGAGTATTCGGGGCAGTGACCCCCAAACTGGAGGAGTGGCTACAGCAGATCCCTGGAAGAACACCAGACATCTCAGTCCAGAAAAGTGCTGTGCTAAGAACAGCAAAGATACTGTGCTGAGATATAGATATACAAAAAATAAGAGAAATAACAGCTCCTGACAGAGAGCTGAGAGAAGAGCGGTCATCTCTGAGACTCCCTGAGGTTGATGTTGCTGACACTGTCACATTGGGATACAAAGCTCTATGCAATAAGTCAATAGTAAAGCGCTAATCTCCTCTCATTGTTCATCATTAATGTTCGATAAAAGCATGACAGAGGCTGAAATGAACAGATAAAGCTTTGCAGATCACCAGCCAATCAAAATTGACTCTATTGTTGCATAAATCAGTGTTATAATATAGGCTTTAGTAAAAGATCATAAACTGTATGTGAACAGTTAACAGTAAAAACTGTAATGATCCAGAACTCACAGTAAATAATAAAAAAATATAAAAATATATCAGGCAAATCCCACTGACAAGTCTCAGTGAGCAACATGATGGAAAGACTGGAAGTTAACTAGAAACTGACAAAAGCAGGTGTCATTCATAATCATTGTTTAACCAATGTGTTGTCAGCCAAACTACTGCTTTGAAATAAAGTATAGAGAGCATAGTGGAAAGAAAACTACAAATATATCATTCAGGCTCAACAGGATAACAGAACATTTTAAATGTCTTTTTAATGTAAACCATAGCCTGGGAATTACATGTTACAGACTCAACACTCTTTAACAGAAATATCTATTTAAGAAAATCTATTTTACAAATACATCACTTACTGCTTTTGATATTCAAATTAGGGCTGCACAGTGTTAGAAAAACAATTGCCATATCTTAATTCTCTTTGACATTGTAAAAACAATGTCTAATTACATTAACAAGGCACTGGATTCAAGCAGTAGCTAAATCAATATCCAAGACCAAATCAAGACTTAACAGGTCTAAAACCAGGACTTTATTTAAACACACTGGTTGATTTCATGCTTGATTTTTACAGTGATTGAGGCAAAAAGTAAATGTCCATCACATGAAGAACATTGAGTCATTCTTTGCGATATTGCAATTCATAACAATACATTTCCAATATATTGTGCAGTCTCAATTTATACTCATACCAATTTACTTACAGTCGAAAGTCTTAGTAGGCTAATAATAACTCACTGTGTTGTATAATGCACAAATCCTGCCTGAGAGCCGACATTCCGCCTGTTCTTCTGCACATTACTTTTGCACAGCCTTGACCTACATACGCTTTATGAAATATTAGAGTTAAGCACACGTAGCTAATTATAGTCCATTATAAGGACGCTGCTTTCTATAATAAGGGTGCATTTGGTGAGATATGCCCTCACGTACCTCCACAAAGTAGAAGCAGGGCAGCAGGCTGACACTGTCTTTGGTCGGGGTCCTCTTGTCTCTCGCAGACATGTTGGGGCCTGTGGGATGCGCGCGGACGGAAGCACGAGCCGTGTATAGAACAGGGGAGATGCTGGAGGGATCAGGGCCGGAGCATGGTCACGGCTGCTCGGCTGTCCTCGACACGAAGTCCCGGCCAGCGTCAGTGAGGCTCCCCGGCGGTGGCGCGGGCTTTGTGCGGGAAAACACCACTGTGCATGTTTTCGGAGAAGCTGCCAGGTTCAGGAGTGGAGGGGGTTGGAGGGCGCATGCGCAGTGGAGGCGAAAGCGAGTCTGATTGAGTGACAGGAGGGTATTGGACAAACCTGGGTCCACGGAAAAGTGACACACCTGTAGATGTTAGAGAGGATTTGTGTCAGGGACAAATGAAACGAGTCAGGTGTGTCTTAGTTATGCCACACACGTGAAGGCAACTGCCCCCATCAGAGGATTCCACTCTCGTTTCAACTTTTATTTGCATAATACAGATTTGACAGTTGAACAGTTTATTAGTTTAGTCAGGTGAAAAAAACTTTAAAAAATAAACTTTTTAACAAATGTAGGCCTACTTTCAAACTAAGTCAACAAATAAGCTCAGCTGTCGTATCAGTTGATCTTAGCATTAAAAAAGTCTCTTGGAATAAGAGATGAAACGTCTTCACCCATATGCTTTTGCTTTAACCTATGGAAGCTTGTTTCCGCCACTGAATAAAAAAATATATAATAATTCCAACTTTTTATCTCACAATTCTGACTTTTTTTCTCACAATTGCGAGATATAAAGTCACAATTCTGAGATATAAACTCGCAATTGCGAGATATAAAGTCGCAATTCTGAGATATAAACTCGCAATTGCGAGCTATAAAGTCGCAATTCTGAGATATAAAGTCGCAATTCTGAGATATAAACTCGCAATTCTGAGATATAAAGTCGCAATTCTGAGATATAAACTCGCAATTCTGAGATATAAACTCGCAATTGCGAGATATAAAGTCGCAATTCTGAGATATAAACTCGCAATTCTGAGATATAAAGTCGCAATTGCGAGAAAAAAAATCAGAATTGTGAGATTTAAACTCGCAATTCTGACCTTTTTCCCCCTCGAAAGTGCTGTTACTTTGACATTGCGGATTTGTTTATGATAAAGCTGCTCTTTATATGCTTTATTAGCTTTATTGGCTTTTTACTACTTTATTATTTAAGAAATATTTGCATTTATATACTGTATATACATTTATATAATTTATATTATATATAAATATCAATATTTTATATATAAATATAATACTTTTTTCTTAAATATATACATGATTGTGTGTGTATTTATATATACAAAATAATTATACACAGTGCACACACATATATTATGTAAACACAAACTTTTATTTTGATGTGATTAATCATGATTAATCTTTTGACAGCCCTAATATATATATAAAAAACTGGATGAGAGATTTATCAATGAAAGTGTCAACAAAGTGTCCGTCTTCTTTTAGTTGTTCAAAATGATCCATCCAAAACTGTACGCACTGGCTTCTCAAAGTGCACCACCATCGTTCGATTCTCTGGTTCCCAGTGCTTGGACCAAGAGTGACACATTCAGCACTTGCAGTGTCTCTGAGGAATTTTTGCATCTCTGCTAAATGAGTATTTTCAGTTCCATGGTCAATACGAATTCTTTGTGGAAATCCGTTATTCTCAGCAATAGCTTGTACGAAATAGCCTGCAATTACTCGTGGGTCATTGTTCGTTTTGTATGCTTCAAGTCAAATCATCTTTCTGGAAAACCCATCAATGCATCTGTTTATGCATATTCCGTAAGGTTTTAATTTATCATACCCGTCAATATGCCAAACATAATTTGGCCCCCGACTGTTATACACGCGTCGCCGTAGACGACCATGAGCACGCAGATCAACTCCTTGTCCATCTAACAGTCGCATCAACTGACGGACAGTTTCTCTGTCTGTAACAATTCCGGACATCCAACATTTCTGGTGCATCCACCTATAGCCATGTTGTCGTCCCGACGTCTGAAGCTGCTGGTGTATAAAATGTGCCACTTCAGCTTCGTCAGTTTTATTGCGTCTCCGCCACAACTGATTCCTGCATAAAGTTCGCTCAAGAGTCCGGAGACTAAGCTTTATGTTGTGTGATTCCTCCAATAAAATCAAGATTTCTCTATTTGTGAAACAGCGCCGAAAATAATCCTCTATAATCTTTTCCATTTTAAATTCTATGCAATCCTACCATAAATTGACACGGCTCTCTAGTGATGGTCATCACAATAACAGGAAAAGTGAGCAAAGTCAGAATTCTGAGATATAAAGTCGCAATTGTGAGAAAAAAAGTCAGAATTGTGAGATTTAAACTCGCAATTGTGAGTTTATATCTCAGAATTGTGAGTTTATATCTCAGAATTGTGAGTTTATATCTCAGAATTGCGAGTTTATATCTCAGAATTGCAAGTTTATATCTCAGAATTGTGAGTTTATATCTCAGAATTGCGAGTTTATATCTCAGAATTGCGAGTTTATATCTCAGAATTGTGAGTTTATATCTCAGAATTGTGAGTTTATATCTCAGAATTGCGACTTTATATCTCAGAATTGTGAGTTTATATCTCAGAATTGTGACTTTATATCTCGCAATTGTGAGAAAAAAAGTCAGAATTGTGAGATAAAAAGTCAGAATTATTAAATTTTTTTTTTTATTCAGTGGCGGAAACAAGCTTCCATATTAACCTGTTCTTCAAGTGAACAAATGCAAATCTGAGCCTTGTACATTGACCTTTCGAACACATTAACTCAAAAGACATTCAGGAGTGTTCCACTATAGGCTACATTTTAGTATTTAATTTAATTTGACATTATAGTACTATAATAATAACCATTATTTTTGATACATTTTACCATCTAATATAATAAAATAAGAGTTATTTTATATTCAAACTAGCATTTAAAGGGTTATAATAAAAAAATGTATTGAATATTAGGTATTTTAGCAGAGCTGAAGGGGTTTAAGAGATTTATGCAGGAAAGGAATAACACAAAAAAAAAAAAAAACAATTGATGACTGTATAGCAGTTTTTTGTGCATGTAATTTTTGTCTTGAGGGTGTGATAAAAAGGTTCACTTACCAGCTTCAGATTGAAAGCGATGTTTGCAAAAGACCACTATGAATCAGTAGATTAAGTTAAGTACAATTCAATAGCAGATCACAAAGTTACATGGCCATGGGCTGACATACAGAATATTTACCAGAAACAAACAACAGTGTAATTAGTTTATATAGTTCTAAGCGCCAAGCTTTCACTCCCAGTCCATCTTTCCAACTTTATCAGGAGCTTTGCTTCTTTTCTTCACTGTCATTGGCTGGACAGCACTTCCTCTTCACCCTGGGAGCTGTATCTGCCTCCCTGGGGCTGTCTACTTTATCAGCACTAGCCTAGTGCCAGTGAAACTAATGAAAACATGTGCCCTTATTGGTAGTTGTGTAAACACTAACAATTTTTAAATCTATATTTATATCTATATCTATATTTTAAATCTTTAAGCCTAACCTTACTACATATTGTAATATAGTTTAACCTAGGCTATTTAAAGACCGTTAGCCTAATACAAATTTAAAGTTACTGGTTTCATCTTGACCCACAACAATGAAGTTATTTACGGTAAGCAAGACTATATGAAACATTATTACAATATATTTGAAGAGTCGGGAAAATGGCCACTATTAACATTTGGAAAACATGACAAAGTGAGAATGTCTTGGGTTACTTGACTGTAACCCTGTTCCCTTAAAAAGCGTGAATGAAGATGCTGCATAGTATTACGGATTAGGTGGAACATTCTTTTTGTGACCGGTTGTGAAGCACGTGTGTCAAACACACCAAGAGTTGGCTAATTTAACCTCTGTTGGTGACACAGCTCATCAGCGGCAGCTGTCTGATTGAACGCACCTGAACGCGAGTGACACAGAGGGTATAAGTAACACATGACGCGGAAGACTCTTCAGGTCAACTTTGTCTGAAAAACAAAGCTGAAGCTGCAACCCCCCTAGTGGAATGAGCTCTTACACTTATGGGCAAAGTTTGACCACGTGCCTCATAGGTCAGGGCAATGGCATCCCTCACCCAACGTGATATAGTTTGTTACCCTAGCGCTAGCGCTAGCTTGTTCAAGCGGCACGAACGCAGTCCGCCCTGACAATTTATGTAAGAGACCACCAAATCTACTTGCACTAGGACATAGTACTACCTTAGCTGCTGGAGGAAATATTTCAGGGCCAGAAATATAGCCTTCATCTCAAGGCATCTAAGCCCGCGAGGGATGCATCTGTCGTTAGCATCATGCGACGACAACATGGACCTAGAGTGGGACCCAAAGTGAGAAACTGGGGTCTAAACCACATAGATAGGGTACAAAGCCCCCGGGCGTAACCCTTATTTGCTTCAGGGGGTTGGCTCTTGGATGAAACCCCCTGGATCTGCGCCACCGCTGAAACGGTCTCATGTGCAAGAGCCCCAAAGGTATCACCGTGGATGCAGATGCCATAAGACTCAATATTCTTTGGAATCTCATCTGGAGAGAGCGCGATGGACATAGGACTCTCTGATCCCCGCACCACACCCAGATCGACACGTGACCCCCATGCACGCAAAACAAAACTCTTGGTGATCATCATCAGAAATGAGCCTCTGGCATGGAGGAGCACCGCGTCATGCGTTCTTATACCCTCTGTTTAGGTGCGCTCAATCACACAGCTGCCCGCTGATGAGCTGCGTCACCAACAGAGGTTATATAAGCCAATTCCTGGCGTGTTTGACACACTTGCTTCACAACCGGTCACACAAAGAATGTTCCCCATAGCATAATGGTACGCAGCATCGAGAGTAGCTTTTGATAGGGAACAGAGGTTTCTTATCACCCTCCCTTTTCTTTGCTCAATCTCTTGAGCTTCAAAATATATATACATTTTTTTAAGAAGCTGGACTTTTGTCTCCATTGTCATTTGGAAACCCTTTACATTAAATAAACCTTTTAATGTTGAAAAATGCTTTGTTAGAAATGTTAGTGACAGAAAAAGACCTCACTGAACTGATATGTTAAAAAAAAGGTTTATGATACTTAATTAGGAAAACTGTTTGACCTTCTGTCAGGTCTGTTGATACGAATATATAATATACGATATAGTCCACATTTGGGGTTTATTGATTCTATAGAAAAGTATTTGGTAAACTAGGCGGTGATCAGTTGAAACAACTAGAAAGTCGATTATCGACCTCTGGCCTAGGGTGTCCTGGTGCCACGTGCACTGGTGGACACCCTTATGCTTGAACATGGTGTTCGTTATGGACAAACTGTGACTAGCACAGAAGTCCAATTCCAAGTCCAAGTCCAAGTCCAACAGAACACCACTCGGGTTCAGATTAGGGGGGCCGTTACTCCCAATCACTCCCCTCCAGGTGTCACTGAGCGTTGAGCATTGAGGTTGGCCCCACGTCGCTCATTCGGGCTGAGCCCAGCTGGGCCCTGTGGAGAAAGACAAGGCCACCAGGCGCTCGCATGCGAGCCCCAACCCCGGGCCTGGATTCAGAGTGGGGCCCCGGTTGCGCCATACTGGGCGACGTAACGTTCCTTGATGTTAGCCATAAAGGGTTTTGAACAAATCTATACTGAACAAAATCCTAAAGATTTTTTCATATGTGTGGATTTTAAAAGTAAATAAAGCACAAACTTAGACAGGGCTTTTTTGATATTATGTATAGTCTTTCCTGATAAATGACAGTCACAAGGGTGTTTTGTGGGAAAGCGATGTGGACAGAGCATGCCAGGACTTGGAGGTTACTGCAGTAAGTCTGGCTAATGGATAACAAAGAAAATGTAAAGGGAAATGTAAAAGTTTATTATAAAAAATTAATTAAAGGAAATAAAAAAATATTCTGAGAATATTTCCCTCCCATTAGATGATTTAAAAAGGCAATATGGAAGACATTGTCAGTTTAAAGACTTTCAAAAAGCTTGTGAACCAAAATATCATGCAAAACTACTACTTTCTGATTTATATAAATGATTTGTTTGTATCAACTAAGTTAAAATGTATCATATTTGCTGATGATACCACAGTTAAAGACCTACAATTAATGGTAGGAATGGTTCAACAGTAGTTCTCATTAAAAATAGCTAATAAGAATGATGCTGTTTGGAGAACATAGAAAAGATTAATAATAATACAGATACTAATTGATGAAGTAACAATACAAAGATTTAATGAGCATAAACAGTTCTTCCAAAGAATAATTATAGCCAATTATTTTATGGGACCACAGTTTTTACATGTCTCAACAGGGGGGAGAAGAAGATTTAAACCAAACAGTAGGGGCTCAGTGATAGAGCGGTCGTCCTTCAACCGGAAGGTAGGCGGTTCGATTCCCGCTCCCCCCACAGTTCATACTGTTGTTGTGTTCTTGGGCAAGACACTTAACAGGTTATGCATCTGCTGGACCATTTTTATGGTTTGATATGATAAGAACCTTGGAGGCACTTTTCTGATTTTCTCATTTGTTGTTGATGATGATTTTATTTTTTATATGGATGTAAACTTCAATTGTAAACCAGTACAGAAGATAAGGTCTGACAATGAATATATCCACCAGTAAGAGCTAATATTAACATTGCTTAACTGATATTAAATCATCTTGGTATATGCCTATGAAGGGAAATACATCTGTGAGCTGGACTAGTGACGTGAGTCACACGACTTCCTGTCACATCACTCTGAACTCCTTTAATTGATCCTCCTGTTATAAAGTATTGTTCAAAATAAAATATATATATATATATATATATATATATATATATATATATATATATATATATATATATATATATATTGCTACATGGCAAACAAGTTACCAGTAGGTGCAGTAGATTCTCAGAAAACAAGCAAGACCCAGCATTTATGATATGCACGCTCTTAACGCGGTGCAATTGGGCAATTAGTTGAAAGGGGTGTGTCTCACAAACTGTCTGTGGCCCTTGGACCCAAAAAGAACAATTTTATTCTCATTAGGCCACAAAATGTTCCTCCATTTCTGTTCAGGCCAGTTGATGTGTTCTTTGGCAAATTGTAACCTCTTCTGCACATGTATTTTTTTTAAACAGAGGGACTTTGCAGGGGATTCTTGAAAATAGATTAGCTTCACACAGACATCTTCTAAATGTCACAGTATTTACAGGTAACCCCAGACTGGAGCTGATCATTGGCTGAGCCTTTGCCATTCTGGTTATTCTTCAATCCATTTTGATGGTTGTTTTCTGTTTTCTTCCACGTCTCTCTGGTTTTGCTCTCCATTTTAAGGCATTGGAGATCATTTTAGCTGAACAGCCTATAATTTTTTGCACGTCTTCATAGGTTTTTCTCCTACTCCAATCAACATTTTAATGAAAGTACGAGGTTCTTCTGAACAATGTCTTAAATGACCCATCATCATCGTACACTGACGAGACAATGGTTAAACATCTCTATGACTGATCATACGAAAGTCCTAAGGGCCGTATGGTTCACTAAATTTATCATGCCTAATAATTTTAATTATTATGAATGTGCATATGTCTCACTCCATGTTTTGCTTCTTTTCGTTTTAGGGACAGAGATGGATAGGCAGGGAAAGGCCGGAGCTCTGAGTTTGAATGGGTTGACCAGTTCATCTGTGGCATTTCTGAATTTTATTTGTTTTGGAGTGATTCTGTGTCTATGATTTATTGAATTTTGATGTTACCAATAGATTCATCAGTTTTACTTTCTTGTTTTGGTCCCTATATTGGTTACACTGCAAAAATAGTAACCCTGTTATAAATTGATGTATTTATTGTTTTTCACTCCTCAAAAGTGGATTGCACCGACTAGCCAGAGGAATGGGCAGGAGATTTTTCCCCAGCAATTGGTCATTTATCTGCTGGATAAATGTAATAGGTCAGCTGCCCTGCTGGGTTTTCGCTCCTGTCATAATATACAAGTCACACCCAAGCTAATAATTTGTTTTATGCTAATGTTTTATCAGCATAAAAATGAGGAAGATGTCATCGTAATTTTATATTATATATTATATATTATATATAAGTGAATATAACGAGGCGTGACAGAGTTACACTGAGCTGGGCTGTGATAACAATTACATCCTGGCAAACACAAAGTTATAAATTTAGTCTCCTGGGAGACTAACAGGCTACAGTAGGCGCCCTCATAGGATAAAAAAAAAAAAAGAATTATGAATAATTAAAGCCGCAAGCAGCGATAAAGGCCCTCGCCTCCCTTGAGACCGCGGAGACACATGCACTCGGAGGATTGCATTTTGTGCTTTAAAGCGTAAACTTCACGGTAATATCAAATAACCGGGCCTGTGCTACTGCTTGAATCTTCTTCTGGCTGGAGCCTGCTTCATCACCTCGGGCCTGTGCTACTGCTTGTTAAGTTTACGGTATGGCTCATCTCATCTCATCTCATTTTCTACCGCTTTGTCCCATTAGGGGTCGCGGGTGACTGGAGCCTATCCCAGCAGCTTTGGGCCTGAGGCGGAGTACACCCTGGACAGTGGCCAGTTAGTCACAGGGCTGACATTTAGACATAGACAGTGACAAACAACCATTCACTCTCACATTCATTCACTAGGGACACTTTAGAGTTGCCAATTAACCTATACATGCATGTCTTTGGATGGTGGGAGGAAGCCGGAGTACCCGGAGAGAACCCACGGTAACACGTGGAGGACATGCAGACTCGAAAAATGTTTGAGTCGGCCGGGTTTTGAACTCACGACCTTCTTGCTGTGAGGCAGGAGTGCTAACCACTCTGCCACATGCACCCACTACGGTATGGCTGTAATAAACTGCCCTGTTTGCCCTGAGGTGTCCTATGGATGTACCAAGTTTTGTATTTCTACATTTGAAAAAAATTTCCAGGGGTCGCCACTGAGTCATTTTTTATTTGTTTTCCTCGGGGACTTCAAATACATACATTTTTTTCCGGGCTTGAATTTTGGTGCCAATAAATTTTGGCGCCAAATTTATTGGCACCAAAATAAATTTTGGCTTAAGTTTAGGCTTAAGTCTAACTAAAGCCGTGATCGGTGGCCTAGGTGAGGCTCGAGCGCTTCTTCTTCTGTTTAATGCCAGTGTAGACTTTAGCCGTGATCGGTGCACCAGGTGAGACTCGACCTCTTCTTCTTCTGTTTAATGCCAGTTTAGACTTAAGCCGTGATCGGTGGCCCAGGTGAGGCTCCACCTCTTCTTCTTCTTCTTCTTCTGTTTAATGCCAGTTTAGACTTAAGCCGTGATCGGTGACCCAGGTAAGGCCCGACCTCTTTTTCTTCTTCTTCTGTTTAATGCCAGTTTAGACTAAAGCCGTGATCGGTGGCCCAGGTGACGCCCGACCTCTTCTTATTCTTCTTCTTTTTAATGCCAGTTTAGACTCAAGCCGTGATCGGTGGCCCAGGTGAGGTTCGACCTCTTCTTCTTCTCTTTAATGCCAGTTTAGACTTAAACAGTGATAGGTGGCCAAGGTGATGCTCGACCTCTTCTTCTTCTGTTTATTGCCAGTTTAGACTTAAGCCATGATCGTAGACCTATGTGAGGCTCGACCTCTTCTTCTTCTGTTTAATGCCAGTTTAGACGTAAGCTGTGATCGGTGGCCAAGGGGAGGCTTGACCTCTTCTTCTTCTTCTTCTGTTTATTGCCAGTTTAGACTTTAGCCGTGATCGGTGGCCCAGGTGAGACTCGACCTCTTCTTCTTCTGTTTAATGCCAGTTTAGACTTAAGCCGTGATCGGTGGCCCAGGTGAGGCTCCACCTCTTCTTCTTCTTCTTCTTCTGTTTAATGCCATTTTAGACTTAAGCCGTGATCGGTGGCCCAGGTAAGGCCCGACCTCTTTTTCTTCTTCTTCTGTTTAATGCCAGTTTAGACTTAAGCCGTGATCGGTGGCCCAGGTGAGGCCCGACCTCTTCTTATTCTTCTTCTTTTTAATGCCAGTTTAGACTTAAGCCGTGATAGGTGGCCCAGGTGAGGCTCGACCTCTTCTTCTTCTGTTTAATGACAGTTTAGACTTAAGCCTTGATCGGTGGCCCAGGTAAGGCTCGACCTCTTCTTCTTCTTCAGTTAAATCTTAGTTTAGCTTTAAGCCGTGATTGTTGGCCATGTGAGGCCCGACCACTTCTTATTCTTCTTCTGTTTAATGCCAGTTTAGACTCAAGCCGTGATCGGTGGCCCAGGTGAGACTCGACCTCTTCTTCTTCTGTTTAATGCCAGTTTAGACTTAAGCCGTGATCGTTGGCCCATGTGAGGCTCGACCTCTTCTTCTTCTTCTGTTTTATACCAGTTTAGACTTAAGCCGTGATCGGTGGCCCAGGTGAGGACCGACCTCCTTTTCTTCTTCTTCTGTTTAATGCCAGTTTAGACTTAAGCCGTGATCGGTGGCCCAGGTGAGGCCCGACCTCTTCTTATTTTTTTCTTTTTAATGCCAGTTTAGACTTAAGCCGTAATAGGTGGCCCAGGTGAGGCTCGACCTCTTCTTCTTCTGTTTAATGCCAGTTTAGACTTAAGCCTTGATCGGTGGCCCAGGTAAGGCTCGACCTCTTCTTCTTCTGTTTAATGCCAGTTTAGACAAAAGCCGTGATTGGTGGCCTAGGTGAGGCTTGACCTCTTCTGTTTAATGCCAGTGTAGACTTTAGCCGTCATCGCTGGCCCAGGTGAGACTCGACCTCTTCTTCTTCTTTTTAATGCCAGTTTAGACAAAAGCCATGATCGGTGGCCTAGGTGAGGCTCGACCTCGTCTGTTTAATGCCAGTGTAGAATTCAGCCGTGATCGGTGGCCCAGGTGAAGCTCGACCTCTTCTTTTTCTTCTTCTGTTTAATGCCAGTTTAGACTTAAGCCCTGATCGCTGGCCTCGATGAGGCTGGACCTCTTCTTATTCTTCTTCTGTTTAATGACAGTTTAAACTTAAGCCGTGATAGGTGGCCAGGGTGAGGCTCGAACTCTTCTTCTTCTGTTTAATGCCAGTTTAGCTTTTCGCCATGATTGTTGGCCCATATGAAGCCCGGCCTCTTCTTTGTCTTCTTCTGTTTAATGCCAGTTTAGACTTTAGCCGTGATCGGTGGCCCAGGTGAGACTCGACCTCTTGTTCTTCTTTTTAATGCCAGTTTAGACTTAAGCCTTGATTGGTTGCCCAGGTATGGCTCGACCTCTTCTTCTTCTTCAGTTTAATGTTAGTTTAGCTTTAAGCCGTGATTGTTGGCCATGTGAGGCCCAACCTCTTCTTATTCTTCTTCTGTTTATGCCAGTTTAGACTCAAGCCGTGATCGGTGGCCCAGGTGAGGCTCGACCTCTTCTTCTTCTTCTGTTTAATGCCAGTTTAGACTTAGCTGAATGGCCCAGGTTAGGCTCGACCTTTTCTTCTTCTGTTTAATGCCAGTTTAGACTGAAGTCGTGATCGGTGGCCCAGGAAAAGTTCGACCTCTTCTTCTTTTGTTTATGCCAGTTTAGACTTAAGACATGATCGTAGGCCTAGGTGAGGCTCGACCTCTTCTTTTTCTGTTTAATGCCAGTTTAGACTTAAGCCGTGATCGGTGGCCCAGGTAAGGCCTGATCTCTTCTTATTCTTCTTTTGTTTGCCAGTTTAGACTTAAGACATGATCGTAGGCCTAGGTGAGGCTCGACCTCTTCTTTTCTGTTTAATGCCAGTTTAGACTTAAGCCGTGATCGGTGGCCCAGGTAAGGCCTGATCTCTTCTTATTCTTCTTTGTTTATGCCAGTTTAGACTTAAGACATGATCGTAGGCCTAGGTGAGGCTCGACCTCTTCTTTTTCTGTTTAATGCCAGTTTAGACTTAAGCCGTGATCGGTGGCCCAGGTAAGGCCTGATCTCTTCTTATTCTTCTTTTGTTTATGCCAGTTTAGACTTAAGACATGATCGTAGGCCTAGGTGAGGCTCGACCTCTTCTTTTTCTGTTTAATGCCAGTTTAGACTAAGGCCGTGATCAGTGGCCCAGGAAAAGTTCGACCTCTTCTTCTTTTGTTTATGCCAGTTTAGACTTAAGACATGATCGTAGGCCTAGGTGAGGCTCGACCTCTTCTTTTTCTGTTTAATGCCAGTTTAGACTTAAGCCGTGATCAGTGGCCCAGGTAAGGCCTGATCTCTTCTTATTCTTCTTTTGTTTATGCCAGTTTAGACTTAAGACATGATCGTAGGCCTAGGTGAGGCTCGACCTCTTCTTTTTCTGTTTAATGCCAGTTTAGACTGAAGCCGTGATCGGTGGCCCAGGTAAAGTTCGACCTCTTCTTCTTTTGTTTATGCCAGTTTAGACTTAAGACATGATCGTAGGCCTAGGTGAGGTTCGACCTTTTCTTCTTCTTTTTAATGCCAGTTTAGACTTAAGCAGTGATAGGTGGCCAAGGTGAGGCTCAACCTCTTCTTCTTCTGTGTATTGCCAGTTTAGACTTAAGCCATGATCGTAGACCTACGTGAGGTGTGACCTCTTCTTCTTCTTTTTAATGCCAGTTTAGACGTAAGCCGTCATCAGTGGCCAAGGTGAGGCTCGACCTCTTCTTTTTCTGTTTATTGCCAGTTTAGACTTAAGCCATGATCGTAGGCCTTGGTGAGGCTCGACCTCTTCTTCTTCTGTTTAATGCCAGTGTAGACTTTAGCCGTGATCGGTTGCCCAGGTAAAACTCGATCTCTTCTTCTTCTGTTTAATGCCAGTTTAGACTTAAGCCGTGATCGGTGGCCCAGGTGAGGCTCGACCTCTTCTTCTTCTTCTGTTTTATACCAGTTTAGACTTAAGCCGTGATCGGTGGCCCAGGTGAGGCCCGACCTCTTCTTATTTTTTTCTTTTTAATGCCAGTTTAGACTTAAGCCTTGATCGGTGGCCCAGGTAAGGCTCGACCTCTTCTTCTTCTTCAGTTTAATGTTAGTTTAGCTTTAAGCCGTGATTGTTGGCCATGTGAGGCCCGGCATCTTCTTTTTCTTCTTCTGTTTAATGCCAGTTTAGACTCAAGCCGTGATCGGTGGCCCAGGTGAGGCTCGACCTCTTCTTATTCTTCTGTTTAATGCCAGTTTAGACTTAAGCTGTGATCGGTGGACTAGGTGAGGGTGGATCTCTTCTTTTTCTTCTTCTGTTTATTTCCAGTTTAGACTTAAGCCGTGATCAATGGCCCAGGTTAGGCTCGACCTCTTCTTTTGTTTAATGCCAGTTTAGACTTAAGCCGTGATCGGTGGCCCAGGTAAAGTTCGACCTCTTCTTCTTTTGTTTATGCAAGTTTAGACTTAAGTCATGATCGTAGGCCTAGGTGAGGCTCAACCTCTTCTTCTTCTGTTTAATGCCAGTTTAGACTTAAGCCGTGTTTGGTGGCCCAGGTGAGGCCTGACCTCTTCTTCTTCTTCTTCTGTTTAATACCAGTTTAGACTTAAGCCATGATAGGTGGCCAAGGTGAGGTTCGACCTCTTCTTCGTCTGTTTAATGCCAGTTTAGACCTAAGCAGTGATAGGTTGCCAAGGTGAGGCTCGACCTTTTCTTCTTCTGTTTATTGCCAGTTTAGACTTAAGCCATGATCGTAGACCTACGTGAGGTGTGACCTCTTCTTCTTCTGTTTAATGCCAGTTTAGACGTAAGCCGTGATCGGTGGCCAAGGTGAGGCTCGAGCTCTTCTTCTTCTGTTTATTGCCAGTTTAAACTTAATCCATGATCGTAGGCCTAGGTGAGGCTCGACCTCTTCTTCATCTGTTTAATGCCAGTTTAGACAAAAGCCGTGATCGGTGGCCTAGGTGAGGCTCGACCTCTTCTGTTTAATGCCAGTTTAGACTTAAGCCGTGATCTTTGGCCCAGGTGTGGCCCGACCTCTTCTTCTTCTGTTTAATGCCAGTTTAGACAAAAGCCGTGATCGGTGGCCTAGGAGAGGCTCGACCTCGTCTTTTTAATGCCAGTGTAGAATTCAGCCGTGATCGGTGGCCCAGGTGAAGCTCGACCTCTTCTTTTTCTTCTTCTGTTTAAATGCCAGTTTAGACGTAAGCCGTTATCGCTGGCCTAGGTGAGGCTCGACCTCTTCTTCTTCTGTTTAATGCCAGTTTATACAAAAGCCGTGATCGGTGGCTTAGGTGAGGCTTGACCTCTTCTGTTTAATGCCAGTTTAGACTCAAGCTGTGATCGGTGGCCCAGGTGAGGCTCGACCTCTTCTTCTTCTTCTGTTTAATGCCAGTTTAGACTTAAGCTGTTATCGGTGGCCTAGGTGAGGCTTGATCTCTTCTTCTTCTGTTTATTGCCAGTTTAGACTTAAGCCGTGATCAATGGCCCAGGTTAGGCTCGACCTTTTCTTCTTCTGTTTAATGCCAGTTTAGACTGAAGCCGTGATCGGTGGCCCAGGAAAAGTTCGACCTCTTCTTCTTTTGTTTATGCCAGTTTAGACTTAAGACATGATCGTAGGCCTAGGTGAGGCTCGACCTCTTCTTTTTCTGTTTAATGCCAGTTTAGACTTAAGCCGTGATCGGTGGCCCAGGTAAGGCCTGATCTCTTCTTATTCTTCTTTTGTTTATGCCAGTTTAGACTTAAGACATGATCGTAGGCCTAGGTGAGGCTCGACCTCTTCTTTTTCTGTTTAATGCCAGTTTAGACTTAAGCCGTGATCGGTGGCCCAGGTAAGGCCTGATCTCTTCTTATTCTTCTTTTGTTTATGCCAGTTTAGACTTAAGACATGATCGTAGGCCTAGGTGAGGCTCGACCTCTTCTTTTTCTGTTTAATGCCAGTTTAGACTAAGGCCGTGATCAGTGGCCCAGGAAAAGTTCGACCTCTTCTTCTTTTGTTTATGCCAGTTAGACTTAAGACATGATCGTAGGCCTAGGTGAGGCTCGACCTCTTCTTTTTCTGTTTAATGCCAGTTTAGACTTAAGCCGTGATCGGTGGCCCAGGTAAGGCCTGATCTCTTCTTATTCTTCTTTGTTTATGCCAGTTTAGACTTAAGACATGATCGTAGGCCTAGGTGAAGCTCGACCTCTTCTATTTCTGTTTAATGCCAGTTTAGACTGAAGCCGTGATCGGTGGCCCAGGTGAGGCCCGACCTCTTCTTATTTTTTTCTTTTTAATGCCAGTTTAGACTTAAGCCGTAATAGGTGGCCCAGATGAGGCTCGACCTCTTCTTCTTCTGTTAAATGCCAGTTTAGACTTAAGCCTTGATCGGTGGCCCAGGTAAGGCTCGACCTCTTCTTCTTCTTCAGTTTAATGTTAGTTTAGCTTTAAGCCGTGATTGTTGGCCATGTGAGGCCCGGCATCTTCTTTTTCTTCTTCTGTTTAATGCCAGTTTAGACTCAAGCTGTGATCGGTGGCCCAGGTGAGGCTCGACCTCTTCTTCTTCTTCTGTTTAATGCCAGTTTAGACTTAAGCTGTGATCGGTGGACTAGGTGAGGGTGGATCTCTTCTTTTTCTTCTTCTGTTTATTTCCAGTTTAGACTTAAGCCTTGATCAATGGCCCAGGTTAGGCTCGACCTCTTCTTCTGTTTAATGCCAGTTTAGACTTAAGCCGTGATCGGTGGCCCAGGAAAGTTCGACCTCTTCTTCTTTTGTTTATGCAAGTTTAGACTTAAGTCATGATCGTAGGCCTAGGTGAGGCTCAACCTCTTCTTCTTCTGTTTAATGCCAGTTTAGACTTAAGCCGTGTTTGGTGAACCAGGTGAGGCCTGACCTCTTCTTCTTCTTCTTCTGTTTAATACCAGTTTAGACTTAAGCCATGATAGGTGGCCAGGTGAGGTGTGACCTCTTCTTCTTCTGTTTAATGCCAGCTTAGACCTAAGCAGTGATAGGTTGCCAAGGTGAGGCTCGACCTTTTCTTCTTCTGTTTATTGCCAGTTTAGACTTAAGCCATGATCGTGACCTAGGTGAGGCTGTGACCTCTTCTTCTTCTGTTTAATGCCAGTTTAGACAAAAGCCGTGATCGGTGGCCAAGGTGAGGCTCGACCTCTTCTTCTTCTGTTTAATGCCAGTTTAGACTTAAGCCATGATCTTTGGCCCAGGTGTGGCCCGACCTCTTCTTCTTCTGTTTAATGCCAGTTTAGACAAAAGCCGTGATCGGTGGCCTAGGTGAGGCTCGACCTCGTCTTTTTAATGCCAGTGTAGAATTCAGCCGTGATCGGTGGCCCAGGTGAAGCTCGACCTCTTCTTTTTCTTCTTCTGTTTAAATGCCAGTTTAGACGTAAGCCGTTATCGCTTGCCTAGGTGAGGCTCGACCTCTTCTTCTTCTGTTTAATGCCAGTTTAGACAAAAGCCGTGATCGGTGGCTTAGGTGAGGCTTGACCTCTTCTGTTTAATGCCAGTGTAGACTTTAGCCGTGATCGGTGGCCCAGGTGAGACTCGACCTCTTCTTCTTCTGTTTAATGCCAGTTTAGACTTAAGCCGTGATCGGTGGCCCGTGTGAGGCCCGACCTCTTCTTCTTCTGTTTAATGCCAGTTTAGACAAAAGCCGTGATTGGTGGCCTAGGTGAGGCTTGACCTCTTCTGTTTAATGCCAGTGTAGACTTTAGCCGTGATCGGTGGCCCAGGTGAGACTTGACCTCTTCTTCTTCTTCTGTTTAATGCCAGTTAGACTTAAGCCATGATCGTAGACCTATGTGAGGTGTGACCTCTTCTTCTTCTGTTTAATGCCAGTTTAGACGTAAGCCGTGATCGGTGGCCAAGGTGAGGTTCGACCTCTTCTTCTTCTGTTTAATGCCAGTTTAGACTTAAGCCATGATCGTAGGCCTAGTTGAGGCTTGACCTTTTCTTCTTCTGTTTATTGTCAGTTTAGACTTAAGCAGTGATCGGTGGCCCAGGTGAGGCTCGACCTCTTCTTCTTCTTTCTTCTTCAGTTTATTGCCAGTTTAGACTTAAGCCGTGATCGCTGGTCCAGGTGAGGCCCGACCTCTTCTTCTTCTGTTTAATGCCAGTTTAGACAAAAGCCGTGATCAGTGGCCTAGGTGAGGCTCGACCTCGTCTGTTTAATGCCAGTGTAGACTTAAGCCGTGATCGTTGGCCCAGGTGAAGCTCGACCTCTTCTTATTCTTCTTCTGTTTAATGACAGTTTAATTTTAAGCTGTGATAGGTGGCCAGGGTGAGGCTCGACCTCTTCTTCTTCTGTTTAATGCCAGTTTAGCTTTTTGCCGTAATTGTTGGTCCATATGAAGCCAGACCTCTTCTTTTTCTACTCCTGTTTAATGCCAGTTTAGACTTAAGCCGTCATCGCTGGCCCAGCTGAGGTTTGACCTCTTCTTCTTCTGTTGAATGCCAGTTTAGTCTAAAGCCGTGATCAGTGGCCCAGGTGAGGCTCGATCTCTTCTTCTTCTTCTTCTTCTGTGTAATGCCAGTTTATACTTAAGCTGTGATTAGTGGCCTAGGTGAGGCTTGATCTCTTCTTATTCTTCTTCTGTTTATTGCCAGTTTAGACTTAAGCCATGATCGTAGGCCTAGGTGAGGATCGACCTCTTCTTCTTCTGTTTAATGCCAGTTTAGACAAAAGCCGTGATCGGTGGCCTAGGTGAGGCTCAACCTCTTCTGTTTAATGCCAGTGTAGACTTTAGCCGTGATCGGTTGCCCAGATGAGGCTCGACCTCTTCTTTTTCTTCAGTTTATTGCCAGTTTAGACTTAAGCCGTGATCGCTGGCCCAGGTGAGGCCAGACCTCTTCTTCTTCTGTTTAATGCCAGTTTAGACAAAAGCCGTGATCGGTGGCCTAGGTGAGGCTCGACCTCGTCTGTTTAATGCCAGTGTAGACTTCAGCCGTGATCGGTGGTCCAGATGAAGCTCGACCTCTTCTTTTTCTTCTTCTGTTTAATGCCAGTTTAGACTTAAGCCGTGATCGGTGGCCTAGATGAAGCTGGACCTCTTCTTATTCTTCTTCTGTTTAATGACAGTTTAGACTTAAGCCGTCATCGCTGGCCCAGGTAAGGTTTGACTTCTTCTTCTTCTGTTGAATGCCAGTTTAATCTAAAGCCGTGATCAGTGGCCCAGGTGAGGCTCGATCTCTTCTTCTTCTGTTTAATGCCAGTTTAGACTTAAGCTGTGATCAGTGGCCTAGGTGAGGCTTGATCTCTTCTTATTCTTCTTCTGTTTATTGCCAGTTTAGACTTAAGCCATGATCGATGGCCTAGGTGAGGCTGGACCTCTTCTTCTTCTGTTTAATGCCAGTTTAGACGTAAGCCGTCATCGGTGGCCAAGGTAATGCTCGACCTCTTCTTCTTCTGTTTATTGCCAGTTTAGACTTAAGCACGATTGTAGGCCTAGGTGAGGCTCGACCTCTTCTTCTTCTGTTTAATGCCAGTTTAGACAAAAGCCGTGATCGGTGGCCTAGGTGAGGCTCGACCTCTTCTGTTTAATGCCAGTGTAGACTTTAGCCGTGATCGGTTGCCCAGGTAAGACTCGAACTCTTCTTCTTCTGTTTAATGCCAGTTTAGACTTAAGCCGTGATCGCTGGCCCAGGTGAGGCCCGTCCTCTTCTTGTTATAATAACTTTTATTATTATGTGTTTATATTGTTCATAGTTACTGGGTGCTCATAGTTCTCTACAGGTCATGTCAAATCATGTCATGTCCTCCATGCTAGTCCAAGCATGGAATAGACATAACTAGATAGACATGGGTTGCCATGGTACTTTTGCACCTGGAACTGGGGCCTTGAGGGGAGTGTATGGAAGATACACCTCCCACTGAAAGTAGTCTGTCTCCGTGTCTCTCTGGATAATATAAGAATAAAGAATTCTTATAACACTTCTTCTTCTGTTTAATGCCAGCTTAGACAAAAGCCGTGATCGGTGGCCTAGGTGAGGCTCGACCTCGTCTGTTTAATGCCAGTGTAGACTTCAGCCGTGATCGGTGGCCCCGGTGAAGCTCGACCTCTTCTTTTTCTTCTTCTGTTTAATGCCAGTTTAGAATTAAGCCGTGATCGGTGGCCTAGATGAAGCTGGACCTCTTCTTATTCTTCTTCTGTTTAATGACAGTTTAAACTTAAGCTGTGATAAGTGGCCAGGGTGAGGCTCGACCTCTTCTTCTTCTGTTTAATGCCAGTTTAGCTTTTCGCCGTGATTGTTGGCCCATATGAAGCCAGACCTCTTCTTTTTCTTCTTCTGTTTAATGCCAGTTTAGACTTAAGCCGTCATCGCTGGCCCAGGTGAGGTTTGACCTCTTCTTCTTCTGTTGAATGCCAGTTTAGTCTAAAGCCGTGATCAGTGGCCCAGGTGAGGCTCGATCTCTACTTCTTCTTCTTCTGTTTAATGCCAGTTTAGACTTAAGCTGTGATCAGTGGCCTAGGTGAGGCTTGATCTCTTCTTATTCTTCTTCTGTTTATTGCCAGTTTAGACTTAAGCCATGATCGATGGCCTAGGTGAGGCTCGACCTCTTCTTCTTCTGTTTAATGCCAGTTTAGACTTAAGCCGTGATCGATTGCCTAGGTGAGGCTCGACCTCTTCTTCTGTTTAATGCCAGTGTAGACTTAAGCCGTGATCGGTGGCCCAGGTGAAGCCTGACCTCTTTTTCTTCTTATTCTGTTTAATGCCAGTTTAGACTTAAGCCGTGATAGGTGGCCAAGGTGAGGTTCGACCTCTTCTTCTTCTGTTTAATGCCAGTTTAGACTAAGCAGTGATAGGTGGCCAAGGTGAGGCTCGACCTCTTCTTCTTCTGTTTATTGGCAGTTTAGACTTAAGCCATGATCGTAGACCTACGTGAGGTGTGACCTCTTCTTCTTCTGTTTAATGCCAGTTTAGACGTAAGCCGTGATCGGTGGCCAAGGTGAGGCTCGACCTCTTCTTCTTCTGTTTATTGCCAATTTAGACTTCAGCCATGATCGTAGGCCTAGGTGAGGCTCGACCTCTTCTTCTTCTGTTTAATGCCAGTTTAGACAAAAGCCGTGATCGGTGGCCTAGGTGAGGCTCGACCTCTTCTGTTTAATACCAGTGTAGACTTTAGCCGTGATCGGTGGCCCAGGTGAGACTCAACCTCTTCTTCTTCTGTTTAATGCCAGTTTAGACTTAAGCCGTGATCGGTGGCCCCGGTAAGGCTCGACCTCCTCTTCTTCTTCAGTTTATTGCCAGTTTAGACTTAAGCCGTGATCGGTGGCCCAGGTGAGGCCCGACCTCTTCTTCTTCTGTTTAATGCCAGTGTAGACAAAAGCCGTCATCGGTGGCCTAGGTGAGGCTCGACCTCGTCTGTTTAATGCCAGTGTAGACTTCAGCCGTGATCGGTGGCCCAGGTGAAGCTCGACCTCTTCTTTTTCTTCTTCTGTTTAATGCCAGTTTAGACTTAAGCCGTGATCGGTGGCCTAGATGAGGCTGGGCCTCTTCTTATTCTTCTTCTGTTTAATGACAGTTTAAACTTAAGCCGTGATAGGTGGCCAGGGTGAGGCTCGACCTCTTCTTCTTCTTCTGTTTAATGCCAGTTTAGCTTTTCGCCGTGATTGTTGGCCCATATGAAGCCCGACCTCTTCTTTGTCTTCTTCTGTTTAATGCCAGTTTAGACTTAAGCCGTGATCGGTGGCCCAGGTGAGACTCGACCTCTTCTTCTTCTTTTTAATGCCAGTTTAGACTTAAGCCTTGATCGGTTGCCCATTTAGTGAACGCATCTGCCTGCCACAGTGAGCAACCCCCCCCAGGAGATGACCATGGGGTGAACCTCACCTGTGGGACCCTTTCCAGAAGTCTCAATGTTTTGTTAAGGATCGGGTAACCATTTACACAGGATGAACGCTGTCTTGCAAACACTCCAACGCCATAAAGGCGTACTAATCCTGTCCGATTTCTCCAAACGGAGATTAAACGGGCTTTTAAACAAATCCAGATGGCCCAATGTTGTCATTAAGTCAGGAGTGAACCAGGTTTACGATCCTAGATGGCGTGGTGCTTGGCACCCTGTCAGGACAATTGTAAATCCTTTGAGATAAAACTGTTTATCCAGCTCTCCGAGAAACTTTTATGACTGTTCGTTTGAACACTGGAATGTGCTTTGAAGTGTTTAAGACTTGAGACTTTCTGCATGATACCATACTGCCCTCTAGCGACAGTATGGAGAAACTCTGCTAAGTCTTTCATCGAACCAAAGGACATTGATATTGTGTTTATGCCATTAAAAGTGTGTCTCTAAGTATATGGTAATGTTTTCCCCCACAGGATTTAGAGTCACATTTCAAGACATTTTGGTAGTTCTTGAGAAAGACTGAGAACTCTGCTTGAACTATGGACTCTCTAAGCCAGAGGAACGACTCCAGAGAGACACCTTTTTCCAGTTGTCCAGCGATGATTTTTCAAAGACTCTAATCTGTTCTTGCCTAATGCCAACGGCAAAGAAATAGACTAATACAGCTTGATACAGTTGACGCCTTTCCACAACTCCATATCCCGGCAGCCCGCGTAACCAGCCAGCGGCCAGTCAGTGACGGACATCTTGTGAACGCGGTCCCTTTGAATCCCGGACGCCCGCTTCAGAACCCGAAGCAAAACTTTGGACCTGTGACGGAAGTCCGCGGAACCGGAGCCAGCGAACAAAGTAAGCCGCACTTGACACAGCGGGAGTTTGGCGTTTAAACTGTATCTCATAAGCCCAAGTCAATTCACCTATCTCCTCCCTAAACCCTTTTTAATAATCCGGTAATTAAACTCCCCAGCCGAGTTTTAATCAGTCAAAGCATTCATTATCCTCCACAAAGTTCTAGTCAGTAAAGGTTATTGTTCATTGTGTTAATCATTATTCCCATTATATGTCAATAATTCACCCTTTGTGTCATTTCCCATCAATTATGTTAACTTTGTATAATCTTTAATAAAACCCATAAAACGTTAAAGATTTTGATTTGGTGTTTCATGTTATATCAGACGAATTCCGAACACAGGTTGAATTCTATTCCTTCAGATTAATTGAGACTTGGTAAATATGATCCGTTTCCCAGAACGCATCTGGGTGGTGCCCTCAACGAGACAATTTTGATAATAAAAATATTAGTTGATAATTTACCCAAATTAATATTTCTATAATCATCTACAGTACAGTAGCGTACAATACATTAAATTCCCTACACCCAGGTAAGGCTCGACCTCTTCTTCCTCTTCAGTTTAATGTTAGTTTAGCTTTAAGCCGTGATTGTTGGCCATGTGAGGCCCAACCTCTTCTTATTCTTCTTCTGTTTAATGCCAGTTTAGACTCAAGCCGTGATCGGTGGCCCAGGTGAGGCTCGACCTCTTCTTCTGTTTAATGCCAGTTTAGACTTAAGCTGTTATCGGTGGCCGAGGTGAGGCTTGATCTCTTCGTATTCTTCTTCTGTTTATTGCCAGTTTAGACTTAAGCCGTGATCAATGACCCAGGTTAGGCTAGACCTCTTCTTCTTCTGTTTAATGCCAGTTTAGACTGAGGCCGTGATCGGTGGCCCATGTAATGCGGGAATGAGGACTCAAGTGCGCACAAGACAGTGAAGGTAAGTGATACTTTACTAAAGTACAGATAGTGATAGGAAGCTGGAGAGATGGGCTGAGAGTTGGTGTTGAACCGTGAAGCTGAACCGAGACCTGGTGCCGAACCGGTGACTGGAGACCAAGCTGGAGAGCTGGGCTGAGAGTTGGAGTGAGCCGTGGAGCTGCGCCGAAGCCTGGAGCCGAGTCGGTGACTGGGGCCAAGCTGGGAAGCTGGGCTGAGAGTTGGAGTGAGCCGTGGAGCTGCGCCGAAGCCTGGAGCCGAGTCGGTGACTGGGGCCAAGCTGGGGAGCTGGGCTGAGAGTTGGAGTGAGCCGTGGAGCTGCGCCGGCCTGGAGCCGAGTCGGTGACTGGGGCCAAGCTGGGTAGCTGGGCTGAGAGTTGGAGTGAGCCGTGGGGCTGCGCCGAAGCCTGGAGCCGCGCTGGTGACTGGAACCAAGCTGGGAAGCTGGGCTGAGAGTGAATTCCAAACCTGAGACTTGGAGCGAAGGCTGGAGAGAGGGCTGAGACAAGAGCTGGAACAAACGCTGGAAACATTCACACAAAGTATGCTGAACGATTTGGCAGGGAAGAGGTGGACAGGAGAGGTTTAAATACCTCACTGATGGTAATAGGTTACAGGTGCTTGGGACAGGTGGCAGTGATGAGATGAAGGAGAGAGAAGGAAAGTGGAGCGGATCTCTGAGAGACACGGAGTGGATCTGACAGAACCCCTCCCTTAAGGAACGGCCCCGGACGTTCCAACTGACTGCCCGGGGTGTGAAGAATGGAAGTCCCTAATTAACTGTGGATCGAGAATGTGGCGTGCAGGAACCCAAGAACGTTCTTCTGGGCCATACCCCTCCCAGTCTACCAGGCACTGAATGCCTCGACCACGACGTCTAGATCTAAGGAGCCGTCGCACCGAATATGCTGGAGCACCTCCGACGAGCTGGGCGGGAGGCGGGAACCAGAGGACTCTCCTGAAGGGGCTTGATCCTGGAAACATGAAAGGTTGGGTGAATCCGCATAGACCGAGGAAGCTTCAACCTTACCGCCACCGGGTTGATGATCCTCACTATAGTGAAGGGACCAATGAATCGTGGAGCCAATTTCTTCGACTCCACTCGGAGAGGAATGTCTCTGGTGGAGAGCCATACCCGGTCCCCTACCTTGTACTGGGGACTCTGCTTGCGGTGGCGATTGGCCGCTGTCGAATACTGGGTGGAAGCTCACAGGAGAGCCGCACGAGCCCTGTTCCATGTCCCTCTGCAACGTCGGATGAGGGCTTGGACAGACGGGACATTAGCCTCCCTCTCCTGGGCAGGGAATAGTGGTGGATGGAACCCACGCACTGGAAAGGAGATATTCCAGTAGCCGAGCTCGTCAAGGAGTTGTGGGCGTACTCCACCCACAACAGCTGAGAGGCCCAGGAAGATGGTGTTTGTCCAGCCACACACCTCAAGGCCGACTCCATCTCCTGGTTCAACCGTTCCGTCTGTCCATTGGACTGCGGGTGAAATCAGAGGACAAACTGACTGTAGCCCTAAAGAGAGCAAAACTCCGCCAAACTGTGTAGGCGTAAACTGGGGTCCCGGTCAGACACAATGTCCATTGGTAGTCCATGGATCCGAGGAAGACATTCTG